>JAQZBX010007293.1:0-50974 GCA_029593785.1 Cabassous unicinctus | reverse complement strand
TTTTCAAATGGTTAGCAGTTGGACACATAACAGATAGTTTTGCATGGAGATTTTTAACCTGATGAATTTATAAATCTACACATAGTAAAACTTTGCAAGATGATGTTGATCTCAACCATGTACCAAGAAAGCATTTATCTCCCAATTTTAGATGAAAAAGTAATTACCAAGCATTATACTGTTAAGCATTAAATGAAAACTGCAAAAATGAAAAATTTGGAAGATTTAAGTAATATAAACATACTCATACCTAAGTATTAGTGCAGAAGAACATGAGAACACTATAAAAATGGTTAAGATATTTTTATGTTCTTTAATATTTTAAAATATTTTCCAAATTTTCTTCAATGTTCACATACATTTTTTTCTACAAATGAATTTTATCACAATATTTTACTTTGATCTAATACCAAATGTTTGAAGTGCTGTTTTCCTTGTTTAGCTGCTTGTATATCAGTAAGATTTAGCAAAAGGATTTATGAGACACCAGTGAATATATTCTAAACAAAATGCATTCTTTATTCAAAATTTTGAAAAAATGTAATTATTGTGATATAATGGCTATAATTTATTAGCATTGAATTAAATTTATTTTTACAATAGCTCTATGCACTTAGAATTATTCTGTTTCTTATTCAGTTAAGGAAACTGAGAAAACTTTTAGTCACTTACAAAGGGAAAGTCTGCTAAAAAGCTGGCAGATCTAGAATCTAAACTCTGGAATGTCCAATCCAAATCACACATGACTTACCACTGTGTTACATTTCTTCTTTCTGGATGTTTTCTCCATAATAAAATGATCTGAAATTGGTACATGGGTAGGGATTTCTATGATAGAGGTTGAAAGATGATACCACCTTTTTCATATCTACTGCCCTCAAAACACAAATATTTAAACCACAGGTATGACACATATTTTATGGATCCCAGTTATGCAGATTTCTAAAAACATATCCTTGGAAATATTCCAGATCATGCTGGGGAAAGAGAGAATATCTCCACAGAAATGCAAATTAATTACAGGATGCTATTATTTTCAGAGAGAGCCCATTTAAACAACCAGTAGGAAAGAAAGAAAAGGTGACCTTGAATGTTCAGCATCACTGTCATTTCAATTGCCTGGAAATGTTTCTCTTCTGCATGACTCTAATGAGAGCATTTTTAACTTCCTTGTTCCTAAGACTATAAATGAGTGGATTCAGCATGGGAACCACCATACTATAAAACACAGAGACCACTTGATCCTTTCCTAATGAGTAGGACTTCTTTGGTTTTAAATAAGTAAAAACAGTAGTGCCATAAAACACGGTGACTCCCAGGAGGTGGGAGGAACAAGTAGAGAAGGCTTTGTGCTTTCCTGAAGTGGAATTAATTTTCCAGATAATAGACAGAATGGACCCATATGACACAGAGATTCTGATAAGAGAGAGTATGGTGGTGGAGGCAGCAAGAATGAATATCATGATTTCAATGTCACTAGTGTCAGTGCAAGACAAGGCTAAGATTGTGGTTGTGTCACAGAAAAATGATGAATTACATTGGACTTGCAGAATTGCAAACTGTTCATGAAAAGCACATTGATCAATGAATCAGTAAATCCTATCCTGTAGGACCCAGAGATGAGGGTGCAGCAAAGCCTTTTGGACATAACAGCCTGGTAGTAAGAGGATTGCAAAGAGCTACATAGCAGTCATAGGCCCTTGAAGAGAGGAGGAAACACTCAGTGGAACTGAAAAAGACAAAAAAGTACAACTGGGTGAAGCAACCAGTGAATGAAATATGCTTAGTAGAAATTAGCAAGTTTTCTAAGGTTTTAGGGGAGATGACTGTTGAGTAACAGAGGTCAAGGAATGACAGGTGACTGAGGGAAAAGTACAAGGGGATGTGAAGCTGGAGATCCAGGTTAATTATCAGTATCATCCCTGCATACCCCAGTACAGTAATCAGGCATATCAGGAGAAACAACATGAAGAGGAGCAGCTGGATCTCTTCAGATTCTGTCAGTCCCATAAGAATGAAGTCAGGCATGTTTGTGTAATTCCTATTTCCAATACTGTTGAAATGTTGTAAACTCTTGAGAAATCAAAGGTAGTATTTGGCATGAATGACTTCCAAAAGTTTTGTTGTTTAAATGAATGATTCTGCATTTTTAAAAATTAATTTAATACTCTTATAAATGTGCAATAAAGGGAAGTTCACAAAATATGACTGAAATAAAACTTACTTTGACTCAAATATAAATTAGGTATAAAATATCAATTTGGAAACTATATAATAGAGACTCATATATATTGGATAATTAGAATGAATGTGAACTGTCACAAATGCCTCTCTTTATTAACACATTTATCCAGATGAAAATATTTCATAGGTATAAATGGGTATACCCATTTTTTAGTTGAGAAAAAGTACATGGAAATTTAAGTAACTTATCCAAAGTCATAGCCATTAAGGTGTGGCTCTTTGATTCTGCAAAAGTTAAGTCCAGAGAGCATGCAAATCAAAATATATTGCTCTGTACAATTAATTTCAGAAAAAAAAAAAAACAGTGCTAGATATATAATAAATAATGATAGTTTTAATGAATCACTTACTGTTCTTTGTAACCAATATTGTTTAATAAAAAAGATAGATAAGAAATTAAACCTTAGGCTAAATAATGATGTATTAATATGCTCAATTATGTATTCATATTAATTTTCAGAAGATATGATTTTTTAAACTGTTTACCTAAAACCAAATTTCTTCCAAAACTTGCATTTTGAATATTTGTACATTTCTGGCACATTCTGATTCCAAAAATTGTATATTGCCTTTTCCACAAATCCTTGAATCTACTTAAGTAAGACCTAAATGATATGTATATGGATATTGATATTCTTCTAATAATATCAGTATTTTATTTGATCAAAATTTAAATATTTTAAGCTTGAGAATAATACCATATACTAAAGATGGAAACCTTCTTCCAGTGTTATCTGTCTAAAAATGTGTGAAATTCAAGTTTTTTCCACAAATGCAATATGTAAACCATATAAGGAACTAAAAATTTCTTTCATATCTTTGTTTCCTTTGAGAAAAGATATTTCTGAATTCTTGTATGTGCCTTTTGGTTTTATTCTCAGCTAAAATAAATCAACCAAAATTTTTTAAAATTTCCCTGTCAAATGCAGTTTGCCTGAAATTATTTCTCACAAATATACGAAGAAGCTTCTGTGAACACAAGAAGAACAGAGCATCCCTTGCCTTTCCCCTTGACAATGCCAAAACACCTCATATTTGCAACAGGATTGCTAATATCACAGCATTCAGTCATCTCTGGAACCAATTTCCAAGGCAGATTGCTTGGCATGTTTCCAAGGACTAATGTATTCATGTTAAGAGAGTTTCTTCACTCTTAGAAGCCACATAATTTTGACCATGATATTTTACTATTCTTTTGTAGTGCTGTAATATTTGTCTGGGTAAAAAAAAAAAAGATATTTTTAGGTAAATACTTAATTGCTCTAGGGTTAAAAAGCCATATTGCTATCTGCCAGTGATGGAAAGGCAAATTCTTCAAACTGAAATTATTGGACTTAAAAGTGTAACACTTTAAGGGAGTAAATATTGTTCATTATGCAAAAATTAGACTACAACAAAATTCAAAGAAGAAAATAAAAATCTTTCATAACTGTTGTAAATCTTGAGATGTAATTTGCCAACAGGATCTTTGAAGAACTAGCAAAACTATCTTCCTCAAAACTCCAGGAAACAGATAAAGGATAGCAATAACTGGGAAATTATTTAATAAAGAAAATGCAAGTTGAAACCAAAAGAAAAGTTGGCTTCTACCTGATCTCTTCTCAGGCACTATTAGGGGCAGGCTTGGACTCTCATTGTGAGTCCCTGGGTCTGTTCTGGAGGATGCAGAATAACCACTAGATGGATCTTGGGTGCATGAATGTTGGGTCCCATCCAATCAGAGGCATATGAAAGACTGATCCAAACACTTTTCTCTAAATTGTTCCCTCCAAATTTGCACTTCAGGCTAAAGCAGTTCTTCAATAGCTGAAGTAATGTAAGAAACCATCAAAAAGGTTGTATAATGCAAATGATACCTGGCTTTAAGACACAAAATAGAGTACTTTGGAATTTGGAGGGGCATTCATCTGCTCATCAACAAAGGAATGTCTAAGACCATAAGCACCAGTCCAGAACAAAACACAGATAAAGAAAATGGGAGGATGCCAAAGCTTTGCCTCAGTTTGATATTCTTGATAGAAGGGCTAAACTCTGAAGGAAAGCAACAAACAAAACAGACAATTTTGGAAGACAGTGAAAGGTGTGTTTTATAGTGGTTTGTACACTTTTGCTAGTTACTGTCACTCAAGGAGATATCTGTCATACCAGTAGCTGGATACAAGCTTATGAAACTGACAAATCTGACTAAATCCCAATGTTAAAACCTCAAAATATTAAAATGTACATTATATGATAAATGTTTACAAGAAAATCAAAGAAATAGAAATAATGGCCCATCCAAAGGAACAGGATAAAAGTCCAGAAACCACTAATGAAGAAAACCAGACTTTGGACATTTGGGTCAAAGAATTTAAAAAAATCCTCAATATGCTCAAGGAGAGAAAGGAATAAAGGAAGATTTACAAGATATCATAAAACAATGAATGAACAATATGAGAATCTTAGCAAAGAGATAGAAATTTTTAAATGAAACTAAACAAAAATACTGGGTTGAAAAGTACAATAAGAAACAAGAAATTCCCTAGAAGATATCAAAAGCAAATTAGAGCTAGCAAAGAAAGAATCAGTGAACTAAAAGATAAAATGATCAAAATGATTCAGTCTGAAGAAATCTTCAAAGACATAATGACAGAAAACATCCCAAATATAATGAAGATATGAAAGTACACATTCAAGAAACCCACTAAACCAACACAGGATAAACTAGAAAAGAACCATGCCCATAAACATTGTAGACAAATTTTCACCTACCAAAGAAAAAGAGGGAGTTCTGAAACATTCAAGAAAAAAGCAACATGTATGTAAAATTAAGTTCAGATTTCTCATCAAAAATCATTGAGGGAAGAAGTCCATGGGACAAAATATTTTATGTACTGAAGGAAAAGAATTGCCAATCAGATTTTATACCCAGCAATACTGTCTTTAAAATGAGATAGAGATTAAGACAAGCCCAGGGTCAGAAAAGGTTTATGGAGTTTGTCTCTACTAGACCTGCTCTATAAGCTATGCTACAGGGAATTTTACACACTGAAATGAAAGGACACTAGGCAGTGAATTGAAAAGGCATAAAAAAGAATAATTTTAGGAAATTAGCTTAAAATGAAAAGTCATTTTTAAAAACCAAGGGCTAACATAACATTCAATGGGGAAAGACTGGAAGTTTTCCCTCTAAAATCTTAGACAAGACAAGGATACCTACTGTCCCCACTGTTATTCAACATTGTAGTGGAGGTTGTAGCCAGAATAAATAGTCAAGAAAAGGGAAAAAAGCATCCAATTTGGAAAAGAGTAAGTAAAACACTCTCTATTTTCAGAAAACATTATCCTATATATAGAAATTTTTGAAAAATCCAGAACAAAGCTACCAGAGAAAATGAACTAAGTTAGCAGTGTGTCAGGGTATAATATCAACAAGCAAATTCAGTGGTTTCTATCTATTAGTAATGAACATTCTGAAGAAGAAAGAAAGGAAATAATTTCTGGTGTATAGAATTAACAACAAAAATTAATCAAATAACTAACATTAAATATAACCAGAGGTGCAAAGGACTTATACACAGAAAAATACAAAACAATGCATATAGTAATTTTAAAAGACCCAAATAAATGGAAGGATATTCTGTGTTCATATATTAGAAGACTAAATATTGTTAATATATATCAATTCTACCCAAAGCAATTTATAGATTCATTACAATCCCAATCAAAATTCCAACAGCTTTCTTCCTAGAAATGGGAAAAAACATCTTCAAACTTATATGGATGTTATAAGGGGCGTCAAATAGCCAAGCTATCTTGAAAATGAAGAAGGATGTTGAAGGACTAATTCACAAATTTAATACTTATTACAAAGTTACAGTAATGAAACTATCATAATATGGTCCAAGGGCAGACATATAGACTAATGGAATGAATTGGAAGTTCAGCTAAATCCTCATATTTATGGCCACCTGAATTTTGAAAAGGTTTCCAAATCCACTCAATGGGGAAAGAATAGTGTATTCAACAAATGGTTTGGGGGAATCTTGATATCTACATTCAAAAGAATAACTCTGGACTCCTACCTGTCACCATATGCAAAAATTAACTTTAAAAGGTTCAAATATCAGCATATTAGAACCAATACTATACAAATATGTTGATGATTGAATTATGTATCCGAAGAATGTTTTTAATCTTAGTGCATTTCTGTGGCAGTGAACTCATTGAAATAAGACCTATTGTAGAAATTATTTTTAGTTTAATTTTAGTCATCTGAATCAGTTTGGGTTTTAGTTTAATTCCTGGAGTCCTTTATAAACAGTATGAAATTCACAAAGAGAAAGTGACAGATGAAACTGGAAGTCAATGAAATCTGAGAGAGAAAGAAGAAGACATAACTGTTCATTGCCACGTGACAGAAAAGCCAAAGATTAAGCCAATCCAAGAATGTCACAGTCTGAGGGGAAAAAAAATCTCCATTCTGATGAATTAGTTGTGAATTTCTCACAGCCTCGAACTCTTAGCTAATAAATTCCCATTGTTTAATCCAAGCCACATTATGATATTTGTTTTAAAAGCCAGGAAACTAAGACAAACTTCTACAAGGAAACATAGGGTAATCTATTCAATATCTTGTGTTAGGCAATGGTTTCTTAGATTTTACACCAAAGTATAAGTAATAAAAGAAAAAATAGAAAAATAGGACTTCATCAAAATTCATAACTTCTGTGTATCAAAGAACTTTATCATGAAAGTTAAAACAAAAAACTACAGAACAAAATAAAATGTATGAAAATCACATATCAGATTGGATTTTATTATCCAAATATTGTAAGAAATACTGCAACTCAATCAAAACACAAAAACCCAACTAAAAATGGGAAAAAAAAGTCTTGAATACATGTTTCTCTATAGAATATTTGTAAACAGCCCCCAAAAGCACCTGTGGAAATGCAAATCAAATCTACAAAGAGATACATTTTCGGACCTACTAGAATGTCTGCTACTATAAAGCTGAAAATAATTGTTGGAGATAATGTGGAATATGGGAACACTTGTTCATTGTTAGTAGGAATATAAAATGGGGTTGGTGAAGCTGCTGTAGAAATCAGTTTGGTGATTCCACAGGAAAGTACAGAATGACCATGTGAACCAGCAATTTCACTTCTACTTATATAAACTAAAAAAATGAAAGTAAGGACTCAAACTGATATTTATACACGATTGTTAAAATATGGAAACAGCCCAAGTGTTCATCATCAAATGAGCAGATAAACAAAGTTATATATACATGCAATGGAATATTATTCACCTGCAAAAAAATAAAGTTTTGTTACATGCTACAGCAAGGATGAACCTTGAAGTCATCATGTTAAGTGAAATTAACAAATCTAAAGTGACAAATATTGTATGATCTCACTGACATGGAATAATTAGAATATGCAAATCAAAAGAGTAACCAAGGGTGAGGTTTGGGGTAGAGATGGGGAATTAATGCTTAATTGGTACAGATTTCTGTTTGGCATGATGGAAAAGTTTTGGTAGTGGAAGGTGCTGATGGAAGAACAATATTGTGAATATAATTAATACCACTGATCTGTATATTTGAATGTGGTTGAAATGGAAAATTTTAGGTTGTGTGTGTGTATATATATATATGTATATATGCATGTATGTATGTATTTAATTTCCTTGGCTTCTCAAGCAAATACAAGGAAATGGGTCAGCTTGAAAAATGGGAATTCATTAGCTCATGGTTTTGAAACTGGGTAAAAGTTCAAATCAAGGCATCATCAAAGTGATGTTTTCTCCCCTAAGACTGTGACGTTTTGTGACTGGCTGGTGGTAATCATTGGTCCTAGCAGCTTATGTCATGTGGCAATGTATATTGTGTCTTCTCCTGACCTCTCCCTTCTCTTCAGGGTTTCCTTGACCTTCAGCTTCTTGCTTCTGGTGGCTGTGGCTTTTTCTTTATCTGTCTGGATGCCATTTCACTTTTAAAGAACTCCAGTAATAGGATTAAGACCCACTACGTGAAGTAACCTCATGAAAAAGTCCTACTATTCTCACTTATAGACTTTAAAGCATATTACTTAGCTACAGTGGTAAAAAACAGCATGGTGCTGGCCTCAGGACAGACACAGTGACCATTGGAACAGAATCAAGAACTCAGAAATAAACCCTCACATCTACAGTCAAGTGATTTTTGACAAAGCTGTAAAGCCCATCCAGCTGGACTTCAACAGTTTATTCAACAAATGATGCGGGGAGAACTGAATATTCATATCCAAAAGAAAGAAAGAAAACCCCTATCACAAAATGGACCTAAATATAAAAATGACAACCATAACACTCCTAGAAGAAAATGTAGGAAAACATCTTCAAGATCTTGTGGTAGGCAGTAGTTTCTTAAACCTTACACCCAAAGCAAAAGCAACAAAAGGAAAAATAGATAAATGAGACCTCCTCAAAATTAAACACTTTTCCACCTCAAAGGACTTTGTCAAAAAGGTGAAAAGGCAGTCAACTCAATGGGAGAAAAATTTGGCCATCACATATCTGATAAGGTTTTAATATCCATGATATACTAAGAGAGCACGCAAATTAAGAATTAAAAAACAAACTACCTGATTAAAAACTGGACAAAAGATTTGAAAAGACAATTGTCCAAAGAATAAATACAAATGTGAAGAAACACACGAAAAAATCTTCAACACCACTAACGATTAGGGAATGCAAACCAAAACTACAATGAGATATCATTTCACATCTGACTAAGCATTATTAAAAGTGAGAAAACATTTAATTTTGGAGAGGTTGTGGATACATAAGAACACTTATTAACTGTTGGTGGGAATGTAGAATGGCACAACCACTGTGGAGGACTCATTGGCATTTCCTAAGGAATTTGAAAATAGATTTTCCATGTGACCCAGCAATAGCACTGATAGGTATATACCCAGAGCAGAGACACAAACATGCATTTGCACATCAATGTTCAAAGTGGCATAATTCATAATTGCCACCTAAATATATTGTGTAAACTCATGGAGTTAATAATTAGAATATAGGTCACCAGAAAATAGAAGGAGGTTAGAATATGGAAAGCTGAGAGTTAATCTGTGCAGAATTGGTAAAAATGTTGTTTGTAAATCTTTGAAAATGAATAGAAATCGTGGAAGTAAATCCTGGTGTGTGTAACTAACAGTGCTATTATATGGGCATGACAGCAATTGAAAGGGAAAGTCTGAGGTCATATATTTCACTAGAAGGAAAACTAAAAACTGTAACATGGGACTATATAAGTTAATAAAAACCTCATGTAAAATACAAATATGGGTGAGATTTCATATATAAGGCTGTTTTAACAAAATAAAAATACAAATATACTAGAGAAGAGGGAAAAGAATAGCAGCTATGTACAGCAAGGGAAACATAGTGAGAATTAAAGGTGATAGGTTTTGTTTGTTTTTTTGTTTATTATTATTGGAATAATGAAAATTTTCTAAGAATAATTGATGTGATGTATGCACAAATATGTGATTACACTCAATATCATTGCTTGTACACTTCAGATGCCTTATACTTTATTAATTTGTATCAATAAAATTTACTTGTTTAAAAAAAAAGTCCTATGGGTTCACACCTACAGGAATAAATTAAGTTTAAGAAAATGTGTTTTAATTTTTGAGTACATAGAGTCCCAAACCACCACACTTCACTCTTTGGACCGCCCAAAAACATGTGATTTCTACAGGCAAAATACATTCATTCCAATGCAACATCCCCAAAGACTTAAGTCATTTCAGAAACAATGCTAAGTACTAATTCTCATCAAAATATACTACAGATATGTCCTGTCCTGAAGCATAATCTCCTCTCTGTCTGTGGACCTGTGAAACCTAGAGAAAAAAATGAATTGTTTCCAATTTAAAATTGAGGCACAAGCAAAGATAAACTTTCCCATTCCAGTAGGGGGAGATTGGAAGGAAAACAAGAGTAATGGTCCCAAAAATTCTGAAACCCAGAAGGGCAAACTCCACTAGATTTCAAGGTCAAAGAATCATTTATAGATCATTGTCTTCTCAGGGCTTGATAGAGTGGCAGCCCTACACCTTCCAAGCACTTTCAACATCAACTCTGTTTATAATGGTGGCACACAAGATGCATTATTAGAACCTACCTTCTGCTGCTCTGTTTATCTCTGCTCCCAGAGGACTATTGGAATGAGATTATTGCCAGAAAGGAGCATTACATAAATTGGTGTGAAAAGAAAGCTCTATTTGACAAGTTGAACTGTAACTATAACTTAACCCATATTTAAGTCTCTGGAAACATTTTAAATTAAATAATTTTCACATTGATTCTCATTTACATTTAGTAAAATCTTGTGATTGAAATGTGATTTTTCCCACTTTATAATTATGACTATTAAGACAAAGCATTTCATGGACATTATAGCAAATTTGAGATTAGTTCTCTGATTGTACTTTGCCTTATTTCTGGATGTAAACATCATAATATTCATTCATCTTTGTGAATTTTAGTATGATATATTATGAAAGCAGGTGGTAGAAATTTAACGTTAAATTGACTGGAAAATAAAACATGCAAATTGGCAGGGGTTTTGTTTTGCTTTGTTTCATTTTTTGCAAGTTTTACATGACTTGATTAACCAAGAAAGAATGATCATTTATTCATTTAATTTATGCAGGAAGTGGATCCACTTGGGTCCAACGTCATTATCATCTCCTATCTCATCACTGTCTAGAATATCATTAAGTCATTCCAAGAAAGCAATATGATATTATATTTCAGACTCTATTTTTATGGAATATTGCCTGGGTCACCTGTAAATATATACTGGGAAGTATGGAGTGCTATTAGTTTGAAGCCATATAGTAGTCCATTGAAGAATGTGACTGAAATAAGTATTTTTGTATTGAAGGGCTTCACATATAACATAGAGCAGAAAGTCTCCTGTTTCTATAATTTTTATAATTCATAGCAATCTGTCTTTATATTATTACAGGAAGTTTGGGACTAGCGGTATTGATCATCAGGGATTCCAGCTCCACAATCCCATGTACTATTTTCTGAGTGTGTTGTCATCTTGGATGCCTGCTTATTCTTCAGTTATCATCCTCAAAATATTGATCAATTTCTTGGCAGTGGACACAATGAAAAAAAATGTTTTAGAAAAATTGTTTCATAACTAAAGTGCATTTTGGCATTGAATAAACTAAAAAGAATGTGGAGGTTAGTCTTTATCTCGGTAGTGAGAAACTAGGCAATAAAATATCTATTAGTTAATACTGTTTACATATGCTAGAATATTTCCAAAGAAAGCATTATTCAGCTCTTCTTTGTAGCATTTTACAAATGTAGATAAATTACATCAGCTATATGTCTACTACTATTTTCAAACTGGTCCTTATTATATATTCATTGATAAACTTATATTGACATTGTTAGTTTACGTGTAATTTGATTTTCACCAACTATAATTAGAGACATGTCCTCAAGATTTGATGGCTTGATATAACATCACATTGATTTTGTAAGCCCTCAGCTTTTATTATAAAGTGAATTGTTCTTCCTGAAAGCTCCCAAATGTTATTTTCTTACACATGTGCACTCATACTTTCATATCCATCCTGTGGATATGCCTTTTGCAATGTTGGAGACAACCCCATTGATTTTTATTCCATTATTTCCTACTTACTGTTCAGTCACAGAAATATATTACATTGATGTAGAATATACCCAAAATATATTGAGATGATTTGGTAATTTTTATTTAGTGTATAATTAAGCCTTTGGCTAAATGAATGAAAGCATATTTATTTAAGCCTTATTTATTCTGCTTTTGTTTATTTTTATTCTAAGAGTTGTTGACTTGGAGTGATATTAAGAAAGAGAATATGTTTTCTTTCAATGAAATTACTCTTTCAAGTGTGAAGTTAATATACAATAGAAATTTTTCAGGACCTCAATCTCTAGTCATTTATACAAGGAAATTCATATGTCTCAAATGTAAAGACCACATCTGACATCAGAGTGTGGTTTAAATATGCTCAAAATTTCTCTAAAAGCAGCAAGAATAACAAATTGAGAAGCAACTTTAGCTTAATAGTGGGCAATAGTAGGGACTGAATGCTTAACAACTGGTTAACAAGTTACCATGAGAGCTCAGATGCCCAACATGAAATGCATGTTGTCTGACCCAACAGTCATAAAATTCGATGTGCACAACCACAACAGCACTGCACCAAAAAATGGAAGTGATATATATGAGATAGGGCTTGAGCAGGTCCTGAAAGCATAAGTAAGTTACATGAGGCCTAGATGCCCATGCCGCTCACTTATACCACATTATCTTTACACCCATAGGAAAGGATTCATTTTCAGAACATGTTTTCCTGGATACATACAACTTCAAAACACTACAATACTAACAAATATAAAATGCCATATTATCTAAAAAATTATACTTCCCATGAGCCTGCATGAAAGGTGAAGTTGGAAACATCCAATAAATCAGAATACAAGGAGAAACAAGACCCTCAAAAAGGAGATAGGGCAAGTGAGCTGTTTCATCTTTTGCAGAGGGTGGGAGAAGATATGCACACTGTACAAGCACACAAGAAGAATAGAGATAAAGTATAAAGAATTGTTAAAGCCAAGCATAGTTTAGAATGTTAGGTGGGAAAAACAGTAAATCCTAATATCAAAGAGTGTGCATTCATTCTGAATATATTCTTGGCAGATCTTGTCTAAGTGTCCATTAAAAAGACAGAGGCAGACTGAGAGTACTTCAGTCAAGGTCATGGTGTACCCTAAAAAATACCAAATATCTTCCCCCTCCTCTTTTACTAAATGAGAAACTGTTATTACTGTACAAACTAGAGCTTTATTCTTACTTCAGTCTTCCCTAACAACAGATACAATTTATTGATGTACTCAATCATAGAATCACACATTCTTTCTGACAGCATTGAATCAAATAACTAATTTTCCCATATACCTCTCCCTAGATACCCAACAAAAGCCTAAATCCTATGACAGGTTCTTTCTAAAACTCTCTTACTTAGAAACCACATATTTCCTCATTCCATGTGTACTTCCTTTCTGCAATAAGAAATAAAACCAAATTGTTCAGCCACATGTGTTCTTGGTGGTCTTTAGCTAAAAATCATTGGCAATTACTAGGTTAAAAGATCTAATGGAAAAGACAAAAACACGTATAGATACATGAGAAATTTCATCTTAGGGATGAAATATATTAGGGAGTGTCTAAAGAAATGTTAGAAACAGAACTTTTAAAAAGCATATACACGCAATGTAAGAAACAAAGAATTCCATCAACAGGATTATCAGTAGACTCAATACATCTCATGAAAGATTTAGTGAAATTTATGATAAGCCAATAAGAATTAACCAAACATAAAAGACACTAAAGGAAAAAGGGTGTTTGGAATAATATCCAAGTGCTGTGGGAAATTATCAAATATTGTATAGACATATAGAGTAGTACAATAAGAATAGAAAAATATTAGAGGAGGTAATAGACCAACATTTCTATAAATAAGGAATGGGATCCATCCACAGGTCTACAGATGTTAGAAGACTCCAATAAAAAATGCCTACAAATAGCAAATAAAACAACAATCAAAATGCATAGTCATTGGTCTCACTGCTTAAAAACAAAAACAAGTAGAAAATTATGAAGGCAATCAGAAGAAAATATAAAGCACATAGAGAAGGAAAAGACATGAGATTTTACCAAACATGTCATAAAAAAGAATAATACAGGAAAGTTCCAGAAAGATGGTATTGGAGCAACTCAGCAGGGCACAGCTCTCTTATGAAATAGGGGAGAAATCATAGAAGTATTACAAGGGAGCTGCTTTGGGGACCTGCAGACCAGAAGCATGCTGCACACATCATCCAGGAGGGACTGGGGACAAAAAAGTGAAGACGCCAAAAGGAAAACTATGCTGCTGGCCATGTAGCTGAGAATGCTGTCCAACACCCACCCCTGAGGTGAATAGAGTTGGTTAACCCTGTGGCTGAGCAGCCAACAGAGAGGGGAAAGGACATATTCTTCTCTGTGAAAAGGGAGGGTGTGGCTGAAGGCTAAGTGTGGTTTCTCTTCAGTGAGTTTGACCAGCAAAACCCAGTCTTGAATTGCTGGCTTAGAAGATCTAGTCAGTGGAAATGGAAGGATTCATCTCCATGGAAACGTTTTTCCGAAGAGTGCCATCTGCTGGTCAGCCAGCAAAGTGAAGGAAGACAAAGCTTTTTGCTTCCATTTCTTTCCAAGGCACTGTGGATCTGGTCTATACCCCATTAGTGGCTCTCTGTCCCTCTTTTGATAACTTAAACAGGGCAATCTTAAAAATTTAGAAAAAATTGAAGCAAAAATCAAAGAAGACCTGTGAAATAAAACCACTAAGCAATAGAAAGACGTTGATCAAAAGAGTAAACTTACCAATAGAATCAGATGCTTAGATATAAAATACAATAACAAGTCATACTAAGAAACAGGAAGATACGGCCCAGCCAAAGGAACAAACAAAGAATCCAGATAAAAAACAGGATTTAAGACAACTAATCAATGATGTTCACAGATATCTTAATCAATTGAAGGAGTTGAAAGGAAATATGGCTAAAGAGATAAAGGATATTAATATAACAGTATATGAGCATAAAGAACAATTTAAAGGTCTGCAAAGAAAATTTGGAATGAAAAATACAATGGATGAGACTAAAATACACTAGAGTTTCTTGTTAACAGCGATATTGTAATATTCTTGCACCAATGTCAAAGAAGATACTATATCAATGCTAACGGTCAATAATTAGGGGGTATGGGATTTTTCCTTTTGTACTAAAGAAAACTTTCATTGGTTTACTGATGCTATGACTGCAAAACTCTGTGATGAAAATGAGAGCCACCAAGTGCACACTTTGGATAGAATGTACAAAGCATGGGACTGTATAATACAGTGAACCATATGGTAGAAGATGGACTGTGTTAGTAGTACAAATATGAGAGTGTTCTCTCATGAACTATAACAAATATACAATAATAATACATAGTGTTAATATTAGGGAATGTATGGAAAAATATACCAAGTGTAAGCTAAGGGCCATAAGTTAGTGGTAATAGTCTGATCATGTTTTTTCATACTCTGTAACAAATGTTCCACAACAATGTAAGGAGTTGGTGGAGGGGTGAAGTATGGGAATTCTGCATATTATGCATGATTGTTTTGTAAGTTCACAAATTCTATAATAAAAATAAATGTAAAAAAAATACATTAGAGGCATACAAGTACAGATTTGAATTGGCTGAGGAAAGAATTAGTGAACTGGAAGACAGAGCATTTGAACCTGAAAAGACAGAAGAAGGAGAAAAGAATTGAAAAAAATTAAACAGGGTATCAGAGAATTGAATGATAGCATGAAACACACAAAAATACATGATAAATGTGTTCCAAAAGAAGAAGAGAAAGGAAAAGGGGTTGTAGCTGTTTGGCATTTTGATGTAATTATGAATTCAAAAACCTATATTAGATTATGCTTGTAAATTGATCTGTTCATCTGGGCATGATTAAGTTATAAATGGGGCTTTGATTGGACCATATCAGTAAGGCATTGAGCCTCACTCCTTGGTGGGTGGGGAAATCAAATATAAAAGGCAAGGCAAAGGACAGAAGGAGCAGTTTTTGAGATTGGAGTTTTGATGTTGGAGAGAAGGCCCCGGGATAGAGACGAGCCATTCACCTGAGAGTTCACAGCTGGCCTTGTGGAGATAAGCAAAGCCTAGAGAGCCTAATAGGCTACAGCTTACCTTGTGGAGGAAACAGAGGAGCTAAGCCTGGAGAGAAACACAGCCCCGGGAAGAGAGGAACCCAAGAAATCTGAACCATGGCAAACATCGACAGCTGTCTTGCTCCAACATGTGGCAATGGTCTTTGGTGAGGGAAGAAACTTATGCTTTATGGCCTGGTAACTGTGGACTTCTACCCCAAATAAATACCTTTTATAAATACCAACCATTTTCTGGTATTTTGCATTAGTACCCCTTTGGCTGACTAATACAGGGGTAGAAAGAATAATTGTTGAAATGATAAAAAATTTTCTAACCCTTATTAAGACAGGGATATCAGTATTCAAAAAGGGCAACATACTCCAAACTTCAGAAACCACATAGCTGACAAGGGTTTGATTCCTATTTTATATAAAGAGATCACTCAACTCAATGACAAAAAGATACGGAATCCAATTAAGAAATGAGCACAAGATTTGAATATTTTTCCAGAGGAAATACAAATGACCAAAAATTACATAAAAAGATGCTCAACATCACTAGGGAACTGCAGAACAAAACTACAATGAGATATTTCACACCATACAGAATGATCTTTTTTTGTTTCATTTTTACACAGAATACTACAAGTGTTGTAGAAGATTCAGAGAAATAGGAACACTTTTTCCTTGTTGATGGTAGTGTAAAATGGTGTAGCCTCTGTGGAAGATGATTTGGTGGTTCCTCAGTAAGCTAAATATAGAACTGCCATATGATCCAGTAATCTAACCACTCAGAATATATTCAGAGAACAGAAAGCAAGGAATTGAATAGATATTGGCACAGTAGTGTTCGTAGTGGCATTATTCACAATTGCTAAAAGATGGAAACTATCTAAGTGCCTGTCACCTGATGCATGCATAAACAAAATGTTTTATATGCATATGATGGAATAATATTCAGTTATAAAAAAAAAAAAGAACTGGAGGAGCACATGACAACATGCGTGAACCTTGAGGACATTATGTTGCGTGAAATAAGCCAGACACAAAAGGAGGAATATTATATGGTCTCACTGATATGAACTAAATATAATGATTAAACCTATGGAGTTTTACTAGTGAGTATAGGTTAGTGGGAGACAGAGTGAGAGTTGCAATGGGGGAACTGATGATGAATGTATGTAGAATGTTTAATAAGGTCTATTTTAAATATGTGGTAATGGATGGAGTTGATGGTAGCACATTATAAGGAGTATAACAAATTGCTGATTTTCAAATGTGATTGTGTCTATAAGGGGCAGTGTAGAGAGATTAATGTTAATTAAAAGACAGCTAGAAAAAAATCTGGAGAGTGTATAACATAGTGACTTTGATGGTAAATAAGGATTGTACTTAATAATAGAAATACAAGAATGTTGTTCTACTACAAGGTGTTAAGAACATTGTGAGGCGGAGGAGGCACAGTAGCCAGAGACTGACGGCAGTGCTGAACAGAGCGGCTCCACGTGTCCATAGACCACCTCATGCTGAGCCCAGACCTGGAGTCGCAGCTTGGCGCTGAGGGCGCCCTGCTGCTGCTGCTGGTGTTGTCAGGGCTGCAGGCGGCTTTGCCCCCGGGGAGCAGCCGGAGCCTGGAGGCTGCGGAGGAGGCTCGCAGTCTGCAGCTGCGCTGGGGCTTTGGCTTAGAAGAATTCGTAGAAGAATTCTCTCCTTGGGTTAAGGACCAATTGGGTTGGTTTCATTGTAGCCTTTATACTTTTTGCATGGAGTTAATCTGGAGAGTTGTACGTTGCTTTTTAAGGTTCTTCAGAGTAGATTTTTTCTTCTGAGAATACTTTATTGCCTCATAAAATTAAGGTATCAGATGGTTGCATTACTTTAAAATTCCAGGGTACTAATTGCCAGCAGTTACTGAGTAGATGTTGACTAAATGTCAGGTTATACTGGAAGTTGAATATATACTATTTTGTTTAATCCTCCCACCAGTCCTTCACGAGGGTATCATCCCTGTTTCTTAGTTGAGGAACCTACACCAGGCTACTTCGTTTTTATCAGCAGGGTCGGGTCTCAGTCTGTCCAAAGCCCAGAGACAGTTTTTCCCACCACAGGAGGAACCCTGCATTCTGATTGTGTTCTGAGGAAAATAATCAGAACAACTTACTCTGTTACCTTCTCACATTTTGGAATTTCTATAATGTATTTGCTTGTAAGTATTAATGATCTAAGGTGATTAAGTTTTTCTGAACATGATTACTGTCTTGAGAGTCTCTTCAAATGTCTGGAAGAGGAAAGTGTGAGTTGGAGAATCTTCTATTCTGAATTCTTATGTACTATCGGGTTTGAAATTTTGAATGTAATTTAAAAATTCCCTCCTAAGTTCTGAAGTAAATATGGCCTTCAAAAGTATTGATATGTCATTCAGGGCAATTTCCATATCATTATATTTGATGGCCACATTTACTTCAGACCTTAGGAAAGGATTTTTCCATTACCAGATACAGGCCATTATAAATTTTGCCATCACCTACAAAACTGGGAGGAGAGAGTGTAAACTACAATGTAAACTTTAATCCATGCTTAGTGGCAATGCTCCAAAATGTATTCCTCAATTGCAGTGAATGTACCTCACTAATGAAGGAAGTTGTTAATGTGGGAAAATTGGGAAGTGTGGAGAGCGGGGCATATGGGAATCCCTTATTTTTTTATGTGACATTTGTGTAATCTAAGTATATTTTTAAAAAGTAAAAAAAAACAAAACATTGATGTGCTATAGTGTTTATTACTATCAGAGCTATTATATGGGTATGACAGTGGTTGAAAGAGTAAGTCAAAGGTCATGTATATTACTAGAAGCAAAGCTATAAAATGTAACATGAGATTGTATAACATAGTGAAATCTTATGTAAAATACGAATATGGGTGATACTGCATGTATAAAACTTTTTAGAAAATATGAATACAAATAAACTAGAGAGACAGAAACAGAATAGCAGCTATGTACAGCAGGGAAGCATAGAGAAACAGAGAGGTGAAGAGATTTTTTGATTGTTTATTATTACTGTTACTGGAATAATGAAAATGTTCTAAAAATGATTGTAGTAATGAATACTCAACTATGTGATTATACTGAATACCAGTGATTGTACACTTTGAATGAATTTATGATTTATCAATATATATCAATAAAATTGATTTGTTAGAAAAAGGAATATTTTGATGCATGGGAAAATACAATTAATGTAATTTATCAACTGTGTTAATAGCAATATTGTAACATTTTGATAGCAAAGGCAAAGAAGGTACTATAAAACAGCTAAAGATTTAAAAAAAAAGAATATGGGATTTAGTGTTTCTTCATTAAGAATGAGAACTTTGTCATGTCACTTAAACTGTGCTCATTTATGTATGTTTTTCAATACTGGAAAAATAATTGAATTTCCTTTTAGGGTTAAATGAGATAAATGTGCCTGGACAGAACTTTTTAGAGTAATGTTTCCATTATTTGTTGCACTGCCTTTTTTCTGGTATTTTATTTTTTGAAGTAAAAATAAATTTTACTTAAAAAAATTATCCAATGCAGAACATAATAGGAAGATATTTTTAATGTACTAAGTGATAATAACTGTCATTGAAGAATTCAATACTCACTGAAATATCTTTCAAATATAAAAAAAAGAAGATTTTTTTTCAGGAAAATTAACAGACACACACACACGTATGCATAGAAATAACTTATACTCAGCAGAACTATACTTCAAAAATTTTCCAGGCAGAAGAATTAAGATAACAGATGTAAATTTTGGTGTATTCAAAGGAATAATGGGGATTTTTAGGGCATTGGAATTGTTCTGCAAGATCTTGCAATGATGGATACAGGCCATTATGCATTTTGTTATAACCTATAAAAGTGTATGGGACAGAATGTAAACCATAATGCAAGCCATTGAACATGGGTAGTGGCATGCTCCAGTATTTTTTCATCAATTGTAACAAATGTACCATACTCATGTAAGATGTTATTAACAGGAAAAATGTGAGAGGGGGAAAGGGTAGGATATGACAGTCTCCTACATTTTCTGTGTGACTTTTCTGTAACCTAAAGCTTCTTTGAAAATAAAATGAAAAAAAAAAAAAAGACACTAGGGGAACATATAGGGAAAAAAAGAAATAATAACACTAAAATGGAAAGTTGAAAGGAAATATATCAAATGTTAGATTTCTTAAATTGTGAATGCTCTACAAATAAATGACTAATGGAAAACTAGTTTGATACATTGTGAGCATGAGCCACATAATAAAAAAAAAATTTATGACAAAAAGTGGTTCAAAGAAAGCATAGTTAATTAAAAAAGCACAGAAAGATAGAAAGAGCCTGTAAATATAATAAAAGGCAAATGCACTTACAAGATGAGCAATAAATTTAAAAGGCACAGAATTAAAATATTTACTTCTGATTATGCTAGATAAAGAAATAAAAGGTACCCAAATAGGAAAGGAAGAGGTACAACTTTCATTAATCACTGATGATATGATTCTATATCTAGAAAATCCTAAAAAATACACTAGAGAACTACTAGAACTAATTGGTGTGTTCAGCAAAGTTGAAGTATACAAGATTAATATGCAAAAATCAATAATATTTCTATACTTTACTGATGAATAAACTGAGGAGGGAATCATAAAAAAATTTCGTTTATAATAGCAACTAAAAGAATAAAATATTTAGTAATAAACTTAGCCAAGGACATAAAAGACCTGTAATCAGAAAACTACAAAGCGTTGCTAAAAGATATAAAAGAAGATTTAAATAAATGCAAGGACTGTCCCTGTTAATGGACTAGAAGACTAAATATTGTTATGATGTCAATTCTACCTAAACTGATTTACAGATTCAATGCAATCCCAATACAAACCTCAACAGCCTTTTTTGGAGAGATGGAAAAGACAATTATCAAATTTATGCAGAAGAACAAGGGACCCCTAATAACCAAAAATGTCTTTAAAATGAAGAACAATTATGGCTTTAAAGCACATTATTTAGCAAAAGTGGTAATAAAACAACATGGTACTGGCGTGAAGACAAATTGACCATTGGAACCAAACTGAGAACTCAGAAATAGACCTTCACATCTGCAGTCAAGTGATTTTGATGAAGATTTCAAGCCCTCCCAGCTGGGCCAGAATAGTCTATTCAACAAATGGTGCTGGGAGAAATGGATAGCTGTATCCAAAAGGAAGAAGAAAGACCCTTATCTCACACCTCATACAAATAACTCAAAATGAATCAAGGACCTACATATAAAAGTGACAACCATAAAGATGTACAAAAACATCTTCAAGATCTTGTGGAAGTTGTAGTTTCTTAAATCCTAACCCAAAGCATAAGCAACAAAAGAAAATATGCATAAATGGGACCTCCTCAAAATTAAATGCTTTTGCTCTCAAAGGACTTTGTTAAAAGGGTGAAAGGCAGCAGACTCAATAGGAGAAAGTATTTGGAAATCACATATCCAGTAAGGGTTTAATAGACATGATATATAAAGAGATACTATAATTCAAAAATAAAAATAAAACAAACTTCCCCATTTAAAAAGGGGAAAATATTTGAATAGTCAATAGTCCAAAGAAGAAATACATAATGCCAAAAAATGCATGAAAAAACATTCAACATCATTAGCAATTAAGCAAATGTAAATCAAAACTTCAATGAGATATCATTTCACACCCATTGGACTAGCCACTATTAAAAAGTCAGAAAACTAAAAGTGTTGGAGAGGAAGTAGAGAGATAGGAATGCTTATTCACTGTTTTTGGATTCGAATGGTACAACCACAGTGGAGGGCTTTAGCATTTCCTAAGGAAGTTGAATACAAATTCATCACATGTTTCGGCAATACCACTGGTATGTATATACCTAGAATAATTGGGAGCAGTGACATGAACAGACATCTGCATACTGCTGTTCATAGTGGTGTTATTCACAGTAGCCAAAAGAGAAACAACCTAGGTGTCTATCAACTGATGAATGGATAAACAAACTGTGGTGTATACACATGATAAAATATTATGTAGCTGTAAGAAGAAATGAAATCATGAAGCATATGACAACATGGGTGAACCTGGAGGACATTATGTTGAGTGAGGCAAGCCAGATCCAAAGGACAAATTCTGTATGTTTGAGTTTTTATGAACTAAATATCCTGTGTACACTCATGGAGCTAATAATTAGAATTTAGGTCACAAGAAAATAGAATGAGGGTAGCAATTGGAAAGCTGAGGGTTAATCTGTGCAGAATTGATAAGGGGTTTTTAAAACAAATCTTTGGAAATTAATAGAAATGGTCAAAACACATCATAGGGCTTATCATTAGCAGAGCTATGATATGGGTATGACAATGGTTGAAAGGGAAAGGCTAAGGTCATGTATATTGCTAGAAGGAAAACTTGAAAATGTAACATTGGACTGTATAACATAGTGAAACCTCAGAAATATGAATATGCATATATTCTTAATATTGCATATATAAGACTGTTTTTAAAATAATTGCTACTAAAAACAAAGAAATAGCAGTAAATAAATATTGTATTAACATACATATTTTAAAAATCATACTAAAATGATTTTATTTGGTATTAATATATAAGACACAATTGTAAAAGATAAATTTAGAAAGCATAAATATAATGTAGATTTTAAATATTTGAATGAATTAAATAGTTTTGAATTAGCAGAATATTGTTAAACATTTTACCCCTGAAATAAGTTTGAAATTTATTTTAAATATTCAAAAACATTTAGGAATAATAACAAGACATAATTTTACAGAGAAAATCTTAAAATAAATTTCAAAATAAAAACATTTTTAATTCTATTGCATGAAGGCAAACAATATATCTAATTACAATTATGAAAGTTTATATAATCAAAAAATAAAATGCTTGAAAACTCATAAAGTACTTTTAAAAATATCCTTTGAATAGCAGTTTTTAATTTCCTAGATTGCCTATGAAATATACCATGATATGGGTTGGCTTTTATAAATTGGAAATTATTAACTTTCAGTTTGAGGCAATGAGAATGTCCAAATCAAAGCATAGTGAATGTGATGCTTTCCCTGAATCCTGTGGTAAAGCTTCCACCCTCATCAAGCACTGGGATGATAGCCAGGATCTAGACCCCATCCTCATTAAGTGTGCGTTTGGCACCTATACTTTCTTCATTCCACAAAGCCCCTGAAAAATCTAGAGTGCTAACACTCTTTCTGAACAACAGGTCAGAAAGCCTGCCCTGTCTCTGGGCTAGGGAATACTCACTTTTTCCACACACCTGAGCAGGTGTTCCCTCTTGCCTGCGAAGATGTCTTTTGTCCAGACAGTTTCCATGTTTCTGCCTTTGAAATGCATTTTCCTTCAATTTCTTCATGTTCTGTTTCTTTTAGTCCAGGCTGGCAGAAATTCTTTTCATAGGGATATCACAAAAACTTTGTCAATTTTGCATATACTGCACAGGGGGTCAAAACCTTCAGACAAAAGGACTTCTCAAAAATCCTTTCAGAATAACTGCATTTCCAATCCTGAGTTGCACTGAATCGGCTGACTGGATTCATGTTCACTTAAATCCTCATATGGAGCACTATTCTGGAAGCTAAGGATTTTCCAAACCATCAATTTTTAGTTTCTTTGTGCCCAGGACTTCAGTTCTAAACTTATCCCTTTCCTCTTGCATTTTACTATATGCTTCAAGGAGTAACCAGGCTGAACTTTCTACCTTTAGCTTGGAAACGCACTCAGCTAAAAATCCAAGCTGGTCAATTTCAAATTCTGCCTTCCATCTGACATCAGAGCTCAAACTTGAACACAAGGGTCACCTTTCTTCCACTTTGCAATGACACAGTCATTTCTGTCTAAAGTCTCATCTGAAGTTCTGTTAGCATCCATATTTCTACAACCAATCTCTTCAAAGCAATCTAGGCCTTTTCTATCAAGCACCTCTCAATTCTTCAAGCCTCCACCCATGAACAAATTCCAAAACCATTTCCACATTTTTGGTATTTGCAATAGCAGCACCCCATTATTCTGGTACCAACATCTGTTTTAATTTCCTCGGACGCTTAAATCAGACACCATGAAATGGGATGCCTTTATACAATGGGAAATTATTAGCTTTCTTTTGAGACCATGAGAATGTCTAATTCAAGACATAGTAAAGGTGATGCTTTCTTCCTGAAGACTGGCTGCTAGCCACCCTAGGCTCCTCTGCCAAGGATTCTGGAATAAAAGAAAAAACTATTTCAAATGTATTTCTAAATAAGCATCTCTTAAAAGAATTAAAACATTTGCAGCATCCCAGTATAATTTTTAAGGCTATTAAGTGTTTCTAATTGTGAGAATAAAGTTTCAACTAAAGTGATACCCTGGTTTATGACTTTCAAATTAACAAAAATAATCTTTCTGTGGAAAAGAAAGAAATGAATATTAAGAGCAAGGATGAACTCACTTATGCCTAAAAATACCTGGCCAATAATTCATTCAATATAAAAGACAAAACTAGTTGTCAGGTTATTGTTGTGAGTATATGATTATTATCTAGCTTTAACACAACATGGACCCTAAAAATTGTATAAATACAAGAATTGATTCTGATTGTATACAAGACTGCAGACTCAGAGATAAACTAATAACAAGAATGAATACTTTACCTAGAAAATATTTTCAATGCTTATTAGTCATGGAATAATAAATAGTAGAAATTGTTAACATTTATATACAGTTTTGTATTGCTGTACATTATATAACTGTATTACATATACTAAGTCATTTATCCTCATAACAACTCTAAGAGGTGGTTCTATTATTACCTATAATCACAATTGAGGAAACAGGAGGTAAATAAACTGTGAGGAATGTGAAGAAGTCTACCTAGCTCTTAAAATTTGTACCAGGATTCAAACCTAAATGACCTATAGAGTACCTCCTTTAAGCATGTTAGCATCTAGAATGAAAGAATGGACTGATCTTTTTACTTTGCTAATTGCAGGCTTTCTAAAAATGTCATATGGAGAAGCAAAGTTTTATGCATCATCAATGGTAGAAACAGAAGAGGAAAAGGAAGGTTTGTAAAAAGTACTGGAATTTTCATATCCACTGGATCTGAGATCTCATTGAATCCAATGATACATGCAGAATTTGAAGATTTTTTTTGCCTGAATGAATGTGATGGGTAAGTTCATGGATCAAATGGGCTAGGTTAGAGTGTCAAGTTTTTGCCAAGCAAACACTAGTCTGATTGTTACTGTGAGGATATTTCACAGATTTAAATAATCAGTAAATTGATTTCACCCAAAGCTGATTACATCTACAATCAAATGTGAAGTTTGCCTTCAATACTGAGAGATGTCTTATCTAATTAGGTGAAGGCTTTAAAATGAGAAGTGATGAATTTAGTGGTAGAAGGGAGAACTTCCATCTCTACTTCAGCCATCCAACTTCTGCAGGGGAATTCATTGATAATGTTTATTGAAGTTCCCAGGTTGAAGCCTGCCCTATTGAAGTTAGAATTGTCCATCCACACATTCCTGAGTCAATTTCTATGAAAATCTTATAACACTTATAAGATAGATAGATAGATAGATAGATGATAGATAGATAGATACATGACATAGATTTATTTCTGGTCACTTTCTTTTTTCCTTGAGTACACAGACTAATGCTGATTTTAGTACTGTGAGTAGGTACTGAGAAACAGAATCTTAAGGATGAAATTTTTGACTTTGTTCTAGGGATTTGATTAGATTCAAAGGCACTAATGACTCTTTTCTCAACAACCAACATGGAACTAATAGTCCATGGCAAGTAAAATATCATCATTGGATAAGGCTATTCAAATGTATACAAAGGAAGGTTATGGATGAGAAAGTTTTTAGCATCTCAACATACTTTTGTGGAGTTAAAATTATAATGATATCACTGGTTGTTATTAAATACTTTGGGTATAGTTTTAAAAGAAAACAATGAGCTTATAGCTTCAAATTTCCAACTTGAGCGCTGGATGGGGGACATGAAAGTTTCTATGTGTGCCTTGAAAGAAGTTATTTTGTGAAGCCACAGACTTGCAATTTCTGAAAACCAGACTCAGAGTCTTATTGTATGAGTGGCTGAATTACAATGTAAAGTGAATTCCCAACCTTGCAGAGCATATGCCGTAAAGTGAGCGCATTCATTGGAAATGAACAGGTTATTGAAAACTGGAATGGGAACATTTGGGTTGATAATAATAAAGATGGGGTATTAAAAGTTTAGATTCTGTTGAGTCTTTGCCAGATAAAACTGTAATGATCTTCCCTAAGGAACCAGCCACCCAATCTTCAATCTGTCCAAATAAATCTGTGCCTGTTAAACCTAAAACACTCCCCTAAGGAAAAATCTCTCACACCTGTCAGAAAAGATTAAACCTGTTTCACCAGATGAAAGCACAATGGAATGCCCTGAGTTAGTTAGCTTGCAAGACACTTCTAATACTTCTTATGACCCAACTTCACCACTCCTCTTTAATTTCAGACCTATAACTAAACTTAAAGTCCCCAAAGACCTTAAAAGTGAAACACAAGTTATAACCAATGAAGAGATGGTTTGCATTCCAAAAGAACTGAATGATTGCCCTATTTACATAGACAGAAATCAGGGAAATATGTGTGGGAATAGATATTAATGGTGGAAGGAACACAAAGTTGGATCAGGCTGAATTTATTGATTTGGGTTCGTTAAGCAGAAATTCTGTATTAAAAATTGAACCTCTGGGAGTTAGAATGGACAGTAACTGTTTTTTCTGGTGCTTGGCTGAATCATGGACCTAAAGGTGGTCTGCATTGCCTGTGGTCAAAATGCAGAACTTCCCTGATATAATGCAGATAGGGGGATCAAAAGACTTAGATAGATTGGAATGTCAGAGTGGATTTATCAAGTAAAACCTGATCATCTACCCCAGGAATATCCAGAGGACACATCATTCACCAGGACTCTTTGGAATAAATTTATGAGAGTAACCATGTCATATTCAAAGGGCTAAGTGGGTGCTCTTCTCTGAAGGCATTATATTACTGGAACTACTGTCACTGAAATTGTATGCTAAATCACTATGAGAATGATCAGATACCAGGTTGGTAGAAGACAAATGGAAGCACTTAACTGACAATGACAAGGTCGATGTTGTTACCATAGTGGACAGAAAACTCAAAGAAGTAATCAAAATAGTCTGATCAACACAGACCTTTGGCATTGCCTAATAGGTCTGGAGTATCTACTAGTAATATAGATGGGCAGTCTACTAAATTCTTACTTGATTGGTATAAGAAGAAGAGCTCTGGGTCAAGAGAACAAAACTCTAACTAGAGTTATAAAAACAGATATTCACGGACATTTAATCAATTTCCAGAGACAGTTTCATGGCCCAAAGACCCTTCAATGAATGGAAAGTCAGGTCCGACCTTGCTACACATACAAAAATTCATACAGTTAACTTTTCTCCCAACCTTCCTTGAAAACCTATGGCCTTTTACCAGGATAGCAGTTCATTGGAGAAAAACAAATGATCAGGTATTTGGGGGATTATTAGACACCAGCTCAGAAGTGATATTAAATCCAGGAGACCAAAAATGTCACTGTGGTCCACAAATCAGAGTAGAGGCTTATGGAGATAAGGTGATCAATGGAGTTTTACCTCTGATACTTCATCCAGTGGGTCCAGGGAAACACTAGACCAATTCTGTGATTATTTCCCCAGTTCCGTAATGCATAATTGTAATCAACATAACCAGCAACTGGCAGAATCTCCCCATTGATTCCCTGATATGTGGAGTGAGAGCTAATATGGTAAGAAAGGCCAAGAAGAATCCAATAGAACTGCTACCTAACAAAATAGTAAATCAAAAGCAATACCTCATTCCTGGAGGGGCTGCAGAAATTAGTGCCACAATCAAGGACTTTATGATTGCAGGGGTGGTGATTCCAATCATATTCCCATTCAATTCTCCTATTTGACCTATGGAAAAACAAGACAAAAACATCTTTGAGGATGACAGTGGATTATCATAAACTTAACCAGGTGCTGACTTTAATTGCAGCTGCTATTCCAAAGATGATAACATTGCTTGAACAAATCAATACATCATGCGGTTTACTTGGTAGATAGCTATTGATGTGACAAATATTAATTTTTGTTAATAAAGCCACCAGAAAGAGTTTGCAGTCAGTTATCAAAGCAAGAAATATATCTTCATTTTCCTACTTCTGGCATATATCAGCTTTCCAGAATTTTCTATGACCTAGTCCTCAGAGACCTAGATCAGCTCTCCCTACCACAAGATATCACACAGTCATTATATTGATAATATCAAGTTTACTGTATATAGTGAGAAAGAAGTAGGAACTATTCTAGAATTATTGGCAAGATATTTATGGTTTGGATGGTAGGAAATAAATCCAACAAAATTCAAGGTCCTTCCAGTTCAGTGAAATTTCTAGGCATCCAGTGGTGTGCAGCACATTAAGATATCTTTGCTAAGGTGAAGGAAAAGCTATTTCATCTACCCCCTCCTAAAACCTAGAAGAGACACAATACCTAGATGGCCTCTTTGGATTTGGGAGACAACATATTCCTCATTTGGTGTGCCTCTCCTGCCATCCGCTGTGTGACTTGAAAAGCTACTAGTTTTGAAGAGAGACTGGAACAATAGAAGACTCTGTAACAGGTCCAGGATGTGGTGCAGTCTGCTCTGCAACTTGTACTATATTATTCAGCAGATCCAATGGTGCTAGAAGTGTCAGTGACAAATAGTGGTGTTTTCTTGAACATTCTGCAATCCCTTATAGGACAGTCACAGTGCAGACCTTTAGTATTTTGGACCAAATCCCTGCAATCTTGTGTAAAGAACTACTCTCATTTTGAGAACAGCTTTAGCCTGCTATTGGGCCTTAGTAAAGACAGAGTACTTATATATAGTTAGCCAATTTTTCATGAGCCCTGAGTTGTCCATCATGAACTGGGTTTTATCTAAAACAACAAGTCTTAAATTGGGTGTGGACAGCAGCACTCCATCATAAAATTGAAGTATTTCAAGATAAGATTATAGCAGACCCTGAAGGCACAAGTAAGTTATATTGGGAAGTGGCCCAGATGCCTTGGCCTCCACTCCTGCCACACTATCTTCTTATAAACTCATAACTTTGACCTCTTGGAGAGTTGCTTATGATCAGCTGATTGAGTAAGAAAAAATTCAGTCCTGGTATACAGATGGTTCTGCATGATATACAGGTAACACCAGTGAGTGGAAAGATGTAGCATTTAAGTCCTTTCTGGAACATTCTAGAAGGAAAATAGTTGAAGGGAAATCATACCAGTGGGCAGAACTCAAACAGCTGCTTGTCTATTAGCCTGGAAGGAATAATGGCTGAAGGTTGTTTGTATTGCTGATGCGTGGTCTGCTACCAATGGTTTGGCTGGATGGCTAGAGATGGGAAGGAAAATGTTTAGATAAATAGTGACAAAGAGATCTGGGGAGAGAAGTATGTGGACAGAATTCTCTGAGTGGGCAAAGAACTTGGAGATATTTGTCTCTAATGTGAATGATCACCAAATAGTGATTCAGCAGAGGAAGATTTTAATAATCAAGTGAATAAGATGACCCATTCTATGGATACCAGTCAGCCTCTCTCCAGCACTCCTGTCATTGTATAATGGGCTCATGATCAAAGTGGTCATGGTGGTAAGGATGGAGATGATGCTTGGTTAAAGCAAAATGGACTTTAACTCATCAAGGCAGACCTGGATATAGCTATTGATGATAGTCCAATCTGCCAGAAGTAGAGAATTAGTCCCCAATATGACAGCATTCCCAAAGTAATCAGCTTGCTAACTGGTGACAAATTGCTTACATTGCCAATATTCTTCATAGAAAGGGCAATATTTTCTTCTAATTGGAGGATACATACATTCCAAGTATAGGTTGATCTTTTCTGCATGAAATGCTTCTGAAAATAATTACCATCTCTGGACTGACAAGATGTCAAATCTACCATCATGGTATTCAACACAGTATTGCTTCTGAACAATGTACCTACTTTAAGCAAATGAAGTATGGGAATGGGCTTATGGAGTTAAATGTCTTAGCATGTTCCCTATCACCTTGAAGTAGCTGATATATTGGTGGAATGACTTTGAGGACTCAGAACACCAACAGGTTCTCTTGCAGGGCTAGGGCAATGTTCTCCAGGAAACTGTAGAGTCTATAAATCAGTGTCTATTCTATGGTGCTCTTTCTTCCATAGCCAGGATTTATGAGTCCAGGAATTATGTGGTGGAAATAAGAGAGGCACCACTATTATCCTACTACCCAGTCATTTTGGGTTACTCATGCTTCTGAATCAACAGGCAAAGAAGGGAATTACTGTACTCACTGGAGTGATTGCCTGACTATCAGGGGAAATAGGACAGCAACTACAGATAATAGGTAAAAAAGAGCTTGCCTGGAATAGAGGAGATCACCTAGGGCATCTCTTAGAACTACATAACCTGTAATGAAAGTCAAAGGAAAATTACAACAACCCAATCCAGACAGGGTTACTAATGGCCCAGATACTTCAGGAATAAAGGTTTGGGCCACCCTTCTAGGCAAAGAACCATCGCTAGCTGATGTGCTTGCTGAAGGGAAAGAAAATATGGAATGAGTACGAGATGATGGTAGTTATAAACATAAGCTCTGACCATATGACAATTTACTGAAATAAGGATCCTAATGGTTATGAATATTTCTTCCTTGTTTTGTGATAAGTATGTTTGTAATTATATGTAAATAAAATATCTTTATTTTATTCCCTATCTTATCCCCTTGTCATAATGACATAAGTTGTATGAACTTCATGCCACAGTATTTAAGTTATAGAATACCAAGTTTAATAACGAATATTACACTAGGTTTTGCATACTATTCTGGAAAGTTAGTTGGTTTCTAGTTTTACACAGGACAGGTGAGTATTGTTAGGCAAAAATATAACTGTTCTTATTTTGTTTAGCGATTAAGTGTGATTAAGGAGACATGTATGGGTGCCAAGTTGACATGGATACACTGTGATGGTTAAGTTGATGTGTCAACTTGGCTAGCTTATGGTGTCCAGATATTTTCAATAAGATTGATAATATGAGGAAATTTCTTGAATGTAAATAATCAGTTAGTTGATTGGATATTTGGCTGATTTTATCTACAACAAAAATGTAGATTGCCTTCAACAATAAGAGAAGTCTCATTTAATTATTTGAAAGCCTTAAAATGCGAGGTGATGATTTCAACTGTCAGAAAGGAAAATTTCCCTCTCTAATTCAGCAGGCCATTTTCTTCTGGGGAATTCATAAAAAAAATCTTCATTGGTGTTCCCATTTTGTGTCTGGCTTTGATATTTGGACTTGAGAACCCCCATAGTCATGTGAGCCAATTCCCAGAAAAAAATTTAAAATATGTACATATATACATATGTAAATATAAATAATATATATTGTTAGTTCTGTTTCCCTAGAGCACCCTATTACACTGATCAGGAAGTCAAAGACAATAAAGGAAGAATAAGTATATTTAGTAGCAATACTAGAAAAGGGTGAAGATAGAAAAAGAGAAGAAGAAGATGAAAAAGAATACAACAACAATGACAACAGAGGAGGAGGAGTAAAAGGGAGGAGGAGTAAGAGGAGGGGGAGTAAAAGTGGAAGAGGGAAAAGAAGAGGGAGAAAAGAAGGAAAAGAAGGGGGAGGAAGAGGAGGATGAGCAACAGGGGGTGGATGAGGAAGAGGAGTTGTTAGAAGGAGAGAAGAATTTATAAGAAAATTAATTAGATCAATTATACCTACAATGATCCTGAAGTTTAATTATATTTTCAAGGTGCAGAACCAGAAAATCAGATAAATATTTTATTGACAAGTGTGGAATTATCCAGAAAGAAGATATTTGAAGCCATAACAATGAATAAGATGTAAAAGGATATATAGAACTTCCACTAGTACCTAGAATGTAGAAATCTGCAAAGAATATTGCCTGCAAAGTTTTAAAAACCCAGATTATCTACAAAATCAAATTTTCCATGGGACCATGAGAAAGATGTGATTGGAAACACCAATAAACCAGAATACCAAGGAGAAACAGACCTCTCAAAAAGAAGTTGGGACAAATGTACTGTTTCAACTTGGCAGAGGGTGGGAGAAGATGTGAACATTGCACCAGCACATAGGAAGAATACAGATAAAATAGAATGGATTGCTAAAGCCAAATGTGGCCTACATTATCAGTTGCAAAGCCCTAATATCAAAGGATTTACATTCATTCTTACTATATTCCCTCCTGTTTTTTTATAAGTGCTTATGAAAAAGACAATGGACAGGTTGGAAATTTTTCAGTCAAGTTCACTTTGCAATCTACAAAAAACAAAATATCTTCCTCTTCCTCTATTACTAAATGAAAAACTGCTTTTACTTTATAAACTACAGCTTTATTCTTACATTAGTTTTCCCTAATAACAGATAAAAATTATTGAGATACCAAATTATAGAATTATTCCTGCATTCTGAAAGCATCCAATCAAATAACAAAACTTCATGTCTTTATACCTTCCCCCAAGTTATTCAAAGACTAAATCATATAATCCTGAAGCCTAGGTTCTTTCTAAAACTAACTTACATAGAAAGCACATAATTCCACATTGCATGTTTACTTCTTTTCTGCAATGAGAAATGAAATCAAACTGTTCAATGACATGTTTTCCTGGTGGTCTTTGGCTAAAAAATATTGACTATTACTAGACTAAAAGATATAGTGGAGAAGACATAAACCTTTATGAATACATCAGACATTTCATCATAAAGATGAACTCTATTAGAGTCCAAAGAAATGCTAGAAATAAAACTTTTTAAAAGCACAAACACATACTATAAGAAACAAAGAATTCCATCAACAGGATTATCAGTAATCAATACAGTTGACAAAAGATTTAATGACCTTGAAAATAAGCTAATAAGAATTAACCATACAGAAAAGATGTGAAAAAACACAAACACACACAAAAGTGAGGGGAATAATATGCAAGTGCTATGGGACAATATCAAGCATTTCCCATATATATAGTTACATAACTAAAATAAGAATAGAAGTTTTGATTCCTGGAGAAGATCACAGAGTAGGGCTCTTCAGGGATCAGTCCTTCAACCAATAAAAGCAGTAAACAGGAAAGACCTATTTGAAAGAAATGTTTTGAAACTCCAGAGGTGAGAAGATCACGGTGCACCATCCAGGGAAGAGCTGGATGAAGAGGTTGGTAAACTATGGTTAAAGGCAGTAAATTGTTCTTGCTGCACAGTGGCTACTGGAGCCCATCCCTCATCTTACAGCAGGCCCCCTTGGAATCAAAGCCCTGGTTAACTCTTAGGTGAAAGAAAGGGATGTAAAAACCCTTAAAGGGTGAGTATGATTGATCACTGATAATGTCTTTTGATTAGCAAATTATGATCGCTGGGGAACTCGCTCTGAAGGCAACTATTATTTTCAACAAACTCCCAACAGAGGCAGTGGTAGCCATTGTTTTACCCCAGCCCTGGACAGAGGAAGTAACAATCATTGTTTCAACACTTCCCAGACAGGATTGGAGGTGGTTGAAATTTAAAGATGTAGCTGTTTCTCAAGGTTATGGGGGACAGTTTAATGAAGGGCTGCATTTGTGTGCAGGCCAGGAAAGCTCAGTTTTAGGAAGCCATTGGAGAAGCTCTTGGTGCCCTTCTTGATCCCCTTCCCAGGGAACTTTGGAGACAGTCTACATCCCTTTTGTGGTTCCTGGCCTAGTTTTGGCTAGGAAAACCTGACATGAGAAGGTCTCTCCAGGGTGACTCTTATCCCAGAATTTTCACTCCAGGCAAGAGCAGCTTGAGACAAAGAGAGTAATGTAAAAAGCTGAAGAGACCTGTCAGCTTCAAATACCCAGGAGAAGGAGATCTGTTTCCTGAGTAACAGAGGGGACAACCAAACTCCTATAAACAGGGAAACACCAAAGCAACTAAAAAGCAAATCCCAAGACAAGACAGAGGTCCAGAAAGACAGGGAAAAACCTGCAACTACATTTGCCTTGGACAGGCTTATCAGATAGGAGGACTGAAGCTCAAGTTAATGCCCAGATGGTTGCAAAATGATAAAAACAGACAACCAAGGAATAAATCCAAGAGGTAACATTTTTAAATATTAAAATGCACAGTGTGTAAAAAATAGTATAAAACAAACAAAGAAATGATAACTCATCCAAAGAACAAAGATAAAAATACAGAAAACACCAACAAAAAAGTGAGAATGTGGGCATACTGAACAAAATCTTTAAAGAAATTATCTAAAAAATGCTGTAAAAGATGGAGGAAAGTACAGAGGAAAAATTAAAGATATCAGGAAAACAATGAATGAATAATATTAGAGTCTAAGTGAAGAGATAACATTTTAATAAAGGAAACACCAGATTGACTAGAGTTGATGATTACAATAATTGAAATGAAAAATGCCCAGAAGTGTTTCAAGAGCAGATTGGATCTGGCAGAAGAATCAGTGAACTTAAAAACAAGACACTTGAAATGAGTCAGGCTGAGGAAAGAAAGAAAAAAAAAGAATTATTAAAATGATAATAGCCTAAGACAGCTATGAGAAACAAGAGTATGAATATATGCATTATGGGAGACAAAGAAGGAGAAGAAAAAAAGGGCAATAGGAATAGTCAAAGAAATAATTAGAGAGAACTTCCAAAACCTAGCAAAAAACCTTGAATATGCACATCCAAGAATTTCAGGGAACACCAAACAGGATAAAAATGAAAAATATTTATTGCACTATTAGAATGCAGAGGACAATGCGAGTGTTTGGAAAGCAGAAAGAGAAAAGCAAGGTGTTACATAAAAGGCCACCTCAAATAGATAAAAAGTGTCAATTTCTCATCAGGCACCATGGAGGCAGTTCTCTGAAATATTTAAACTGCTGAATGAAAACAACTGCCAGTCAAGAATTTTACATTTGGTGAGACTCACTTTCATAAATAAGGATGAAATTAAGCCATTATTAGATAAATAAAAGCTGAAGTAGTTCATCATCACTAAACCTCTTCTGTAAGTAATGCTAAAGAGAGCTATTCAAATTGAAAGGAAAGGACATTATGCAATGGTTCAAATCAGCATAGAGAAATAAAGGCCTCTTGTAAAGGGAACCCTTTGGTAACTGTACATACCAATATCATTGTATTGTATTGTTTGGTATGTAACTAGACTTATTACTCTCAACAGGTGATAACATGCATATACATAAAATGTAATGATAAATCTATTGTTTTGGAAATACAATGTACAAAGATGTAAGAGGTAGTTATTTCAAAAATAGAGGGGGTTGAAGGATTTATTGGAAAAGTATATGTGAATGATATTGAAAAAAAATTGGTATCAGAAAATTATAATTGTTATATATCTTGTATGTTAAATTTTAGTCCCATGGTAACCACAAGAGAAACTGATAAAAATATATCCAGATAAAAATGAGAAGTAGCTAAATATGATATAACACAAGAAAGCAAATAAATATAAAAGTAGGCTTTAGCAGAAGTGAGGAGCAAAAAAGATATAGGAGTAATAAAAACTCAATATCAAAATAGTAAGAGAAAATCCTGTATTATCAGCAGTGACTTTAAATGTAAATGGATTAAACTCTCCAGTCAGAAGACGGATAGTGGAAGAATGGATAAAAAAGCATTCAAGAGACTCACCATAAAGTGAAAGATACAAATAGTTTGAGGGTGAAACGATGGAAAAAATATATCATGCAAGTAGTAATGAAAAGAGAGATGGATTGTATGTACTATTATTAGATGAAACAGACTTTAAGTAAAAAAGTTACAAGGGACAAAGATGGTCATTATTTACTGACAAAGGGGATAATCCAACAGGAATATGTAACAATTATGTATATGCACCTAACCACAGAGCCCCAAATTACATGAATCTAACACTGACAAATTTGAAGGGGAAAATTGATGATGCAATATTAATCATAGCATACTTTAACACACCAGTCTCAATAATGAATAGGACATCTAGTCAGAAGGTCAATAAAGAACTAAAGACTTAATATTACACTAAACCAACTACATCTAACAGCATTCATAGAACACCTCAGGATAGACCATATATTGGGTAAAAAAACAGTCTAAATACATTCAGAATATTGAAATTATACAATGTTTATTCTCTGACCAAAATAGAATGAAACTAGAAATCAATAACAAAGGAAGAAATGGAAAATGAACAAATACATGGAAATTGTACAACATACTATTAAACAACCAATGGGTTAAAGAAGAAATCAGAAATGAAATTATCTTTTAGCAAACAAAAGTGAAAATAGAACATCCCAGAACTTATGGGCTGCAGGGAAGGCAATGATGAGAGATAAATTTATAGGTATAAATGTTTATATTAAAAAAGAAGAAAGTCTTCAAATCAAAGACCTAAACACAAAATTAGTAGAACTAGTAAAGAAGAGCAAATTAAATCCAAAGTGAGCAGAAGGAAGGAAAGAACAAAGATTAGAGCAGAGATTTAAAAAATAGAAAAAAAAAGTACAGAGAATCAACAAAACAATAGTTGGTTCTTTGAAAAAATCAATAAAATTGGCAAACTTTTAGCTAGATTGACAAAGAAAAAGAGAGACAGAAAGGATACAAATAAAGAAAACAGAAATGAAAGGGGATTCATTACTTTTGACCTGACAGACATAAAAGTGACTATAAGAGGATATTATAACCAACTGTATGCCAATAAATTAGGTAACCTAGACAAAATGCATAAATTCTTAGAAAGACACAAATTTCCTACATTGACACAAGAAGAAATATATCTAGACATACCAATTACTAGTAAAAAGATTGAATCAGTAATCACAAACTCCCAACAAAGAAAAACACAGGACCAGATGGCTTCACAGGGGACATCTACCAAACATTCCAAGAAGATTTAACTACAATTCTGCTCAAAACTTTCCAAAAAACTGAAGAAGAGGGAACACTCTGAAACACATTCTATGAGGCCAATGCCACTCTCATTCCAAAGCCAGATAAAGAAACCACAAGTAAAGAAAATTATGGTCCAATATCTCTTATAAATATAAATGCAAAAATCCTAAACAAAATACTAGCAAACCAAATCCAACAGCATATTAAAATAATTATACAACATAATGAAGTGGGATTTATCCCTGAATGGAAGGTTGGTTCAACTTAAGGAAATCTATTAATGTAATACACCACATTAACAAAATGAAGGAAAAAATCACATGATCATCACAATTGTTGTGAAAAAGGCATTTGACAAAATACAGTATCCTTTCTAGTAAAAACACTTAGAACACTAGGAACAAAAGTAATTTTCCTCAACATGATAAAGGCATGTATGAAAAGCCCACTACTTACATCCTATTTAATGGTGAAAGAATGAAAGCATTCCACCTAAATTCAGGAATAAGACAATGATGCCCAATGTCATGACTGTTATTCATTATATTAGTGGAAGTTTTAGCAAGGATAATTATGCAAGAAAAGAAATAAATGGCATCCAAATTGGAAAGGAAGAAGTAAAGATCCCTATTTGTAGTTGATATGATCCTATATAAAGAAAAGCCTGAAAAATCCACAAGAAAGCTCCCTGGGCTATGAAATGACTTCAGAAAAGTTGTGGGATACAAGATAAACATCCAAAAAGTAGCCAAGTTTCTATTCACAAGCAATGAACAATCAGAAGAAGAAATCAAGAAAAAAAATCCCTTTATAATAGAAGCTAAAAAAAACAAATATCTAGGAATAAATATAACCAAGGATGTACAGAGCTAATACACACAAAACTACAAAACATTGCTAAAAGAAATGAAAAAATTACTTAAATAAATGCAAGTTCATGTATTGGAAGACTAAAATTTATTTAGATGTCATACCCAAAGCAACTAATAGATTTAACACACTCCCAATAAAAATTCCAAAAATCATTGCAGAAATGGAAAATCCAATCATCAAATTTATATGGAACATAAGGGGACAAACAGAACTGAAGTCATTTTGAATAAGAAGAAGTTGGAGGACTCATACTTCTCGATCTCAAAACTTATTACACAGCCACAGTTATCAAAATAGCATGGAACAGGTGCAAGGACAGAAATATACCCCAATGGAATCAATTCGAGAGCCTAGAAATCAACCTTCAAATTTATGGCGGACAGATTTTTGAGAAGGGGGAAAAGACCACTCAATTGGAAAAGAATTGTCCCTTCAACAATGGCTGGGAGGCCTAGAAAGCCATTTGAAAAAAATGGAGGACTCTAACCTCATGTTTTATACAAAAGTCTACTCAAAATGCATAAATGACCTAAATATAAGAGCCAGAAGTGTCAAATTTCTTCAAGAAGTCATAGGGAAGCATCTTCAGGACCTTGTGTTAGGCATTGGTTTGTTAGAATTTACACTCAAACCAGAAGCAACAAAAGGTTTGAAAACTAGATAAATGAACCCAATGGTAAAAAACATTTTTGCCTTGAAGGACTTTATCACAAAAGTATACCATAAACCTACACAATGTGTGAAAATATTTTGAACACGTATCTTTATACAGGCTTAATAATCAGACTATATAAACAAGTCCTTCAACTTAACAACACTCAGACAAACAACCTAATTAAAAACTGGGAAAATGACTTGAATAGACTTCTCTCCAAAGATATGCAATTGGAAAGAAAACACATGAAAAGATTTTCCTACAGAGAAATGGAAATCAAAACCAAAATATGATTCCATTTCACACCCTCTAGAATGGCTGCTATTTAAAAATGGAAAATAACAAGTGTTGGAGAGGATGCAGACAGATAGGAACATTTATTTATTGCTGGACACAATGTAAAATGCTGTAACTGCTGTGGAATACATTTTGGCATTTTCCCGGAAAGCTAAGTATGGAACTACCATATGACCTGGCAATCCCATTTTTAGATACATATCCAAAAGAATTGAATGCAGGGACTCAAACAGATATATTTGTACACTGTTATAGCAGGATTATTCACAAATTCCAAAAAATGGGAGCAACTCAAGAATCCAACAAGAGATGAATGAATAAATAAATTACAATATATATAAACAATGGCGACATTATTCAGTCATGAAAATGAATGAATTTCGGATACATGTGGTAGATGGATGAACTTTGAAGACATCATGTTGAGTGGAATATGACAGACAGAAAAGGGCAAATATTGTATGATCTCAATCATTTGAAATAATTAATATAAGCAATCTCATAGGATCAGAATATAGAATATAGATTATCAGGAGATGTTGCATAAGTACGGAATGGGAAGTTAAGACTTACAATGTGCAGGGTTCCTTTTTGGAACAGAGGAAATATTTTGGTAATTGTTGGTGGTAAAGGTAGCAAAACTTTTTGAACATAATTAACAACAATGAAATATATAACTTGAATAAAAGGAGAAATGTTAAATTGTATATATGGCAGCAGAATAAAAATTTTTAAAAATCCAGTAGGGGAGATTTCCACAACTCTTTTGAAATTCTGAATAATTTTTAAACGCAATGTATATATATATAAAATGTTTAATTGTCACACCGATCAACCAAAATAAAATGATTGTCATTTTGCTTCAGATTTATAATTAAAAACAAATAATGCATTAGTAAACAGAAAAAACACAATGCATATACAAGATGAGAGATTAGTCAAAAATGTATAATAAAAATGAATACTTACCAAGATATCTCTAATTGAAAACAAAAGAAAGGAATTGCAATACATATAAATTCTAGACAATATTTATTTCAGAGCAAAAATAAGTCATAATATAGCAATTTATATGGACATTATACCTGAAAAGTTAAAATTTTCATAGAAATTTAGTATGTTGTGGAAAATATTTTAAAATTTTAATAAGCTATTAAACAGTGATGAACTAAGTGAAAAGTCACTGTCATTTTCCTCCTAAAAGACTAAACTTTATTTTAATCTTTTAAAATTTATTTAAGAAAATGAATCAATATAATTCCACAAAGATATCTTAATATAAATTAAAAGAATACAAATCACTAGAATGCAGCAAAATATATTTAACAAATCTTACTGAAGTTTAAATAAAAATAATCAAGTAATTGGAAAATGAATGAAACATACATTCTTAGATAATTATTGAAGAACACAAGAAATTAAAACTGCAGTTCCAGATTACATAAAGGAATTTTTATAGGAAATTTAAGGAAACTACCTGACTAAAATATGTGAGAACTCACCAAATTTGGATACATTATCAATTCTTAGCTTTACTCTAACAATTTTTAAACAAATGAGCCAATAAATTAACTGAAGAATGTATTTCTTTTTAAAGAACATATCAATCTTAGAGGAAAAAAGAAATGATTTTTAAAAAATCAAAACAAATTAAACAGTGAAGCACAGTAGTTTGTTGGCACATCAAAGAATGGTAGGATTTTCAAATCAAATCATTTGCAGGTAGACACAGAAGAAATATAACTGCATGCAGATAGTTAACCTCATGGATTTACAAAACTCCATGTCTCAAAGCAAGGATAGATGAGATTCCTAATTTCCTCATGTACAAGAAAACATTTATATCCCAAATTTAACTTATAGAGGAATTATGAAATTTCTAGTGAAGAGAGGAAATCAAAAGCTGCAAGAGAAAAAAAGAAAATGACAAAAATCATGCCTATTTATGTAATATGTACTTACACATATGTAATATTTGTCTAGAAGACCATGAGCAAAACTTTCAAAAATGGTTAGGATTTTTCTATTTTCTTTAATAATATAATTACATTCAAAATTTTTTTCAATGTTCACATATACTTTTTTCTATAATATTCTATCATGAGATTATATTATGCTCTGAGACCAAATATTGAAAGGCTGCTTTGCCTTTTTAGCTGTGTGTTTGTTTATGGATAAGAATAACCATGAGTATTTGGAAAATATCCATGAAGCTTTTCATAACAAAAGCCAATGCTTATTCACAATTTTGCAATAATTTAAGTTTTTATAAAATTGATCAAAATTTATTAGTATAGCATTAAATACTTTCTGTTGAACACCAGATTTAATCAATATAATAACTCTTTGGATTTACAATTGATATATTTCTTGTACAGTTGAGGAAAATTTATGTAAAGTTCCAGTGACTCACTAAGGGAAAATATTGAATCAAAACCCTGGATTGTCCCGTCCAAAGCAACATTCTTTATGATTGTGCTATATATTTTTTCTACAGAATAAATAGAATTACTTCTGGAAGTGCAATCCATAATAAAATTCTCTGATATTGAAATATTTACGAGGATACCTATTAAACTATTTGAAAGATAGGACAAATATTTTTTGTGCATTAATTGTTCCCAAACTGCATATATTTAAACTACAAGTTTAACACATATTTCATAGCCAGTAATTGTTCTGTAGATTTCTAAAAGCATATTCCTGGAAATGTTCTGAATAATGTGTGGTCATGTACAGCATGGCTCAACAGAAATGCAAAGTAGTTAATGGATGCTTGTGTATTTAGAGCATGACCAAGTAAATACTCAAATAGAAAAGAAGAAGAGATAAATTTAATTGTTCAGCATCACTGTTATTTTAATTGCCTGTAGCCCTGTCTCTTCGGTATGACTCTAATGAGAGCATTTTTCACTTCTTTGTTCCTAAGACTATAAATGAGTGGATTCAGAATGGGGATCACCATAGTATAATACACAAAGGCCACATGATCTCTTCCAAAAGAGTAGGACTTCTTTGGTTTTAAATAAGTGAAAATTGTAGTGTTTAATAGATAGAGACTCCCAAGAGGTGGGAGGCACAAGTAGAGAAAGCTTTGCACTTTCCTGAAGTGGAATTAATTTTCAGGATAATAGACAGAATAGACACATAGGATACAGAGATTGTGATAAGAGACACAATTACATTAAAACTAGAGAGAATGATTGTCATGATTTCAGTGTCATGAGTTTCAGGGCAGGACAAGGCTAAAATTGGAGTTGTCACAGAAAAAGGGATAGATTATATTTGATTTGCAGAAATGCAAACTGTTCATGAAAAGAACATTGACTAATGATTCAGTAAAACCAATAGGACCCAGTTATGAGGAGGTGGCAGAGTCTGGTGGACATAATCACCTGGTAGTGAAGAGGATTGCAGATAGCTACATAGTGGTCATAGGCCATTGATGAGAGAAGGAAAAATTCAATGACACATAAGAAGACAAAAAAAAAATACATCTGTGTGAAGCAGCCCATAAATGAAATATTCTTGTTGGAAGTCAGTAATTTCTCTAAGGTTTTAAGTGTGATGACTGTTGAGTAACTGAGGTCAAGGAATGACAGTTGACTGAGGAAAAAATACATGAGGGTGTGAAGGTGAATATCCAGATGAATTGTTAGTATCATCCCAGAATTTCTCAGCATGGTCAGCAGGTATGTCAGGAGAAATAGCATAAAGAGGACCCTCAGGATCTCCTCAGATTCTGTCAATCCAAGAAGGATGAAGTCAGGCATATTTGTGTTATTCCTCATTCCCATAGCACTCAACTGTTGTAAACTGTTGAGAAAGCACAGGAGATGCTGTGTATAAATGACTTCAGCATGGCATTTGTTTTTATGAATGATTGGGCATTTTTAAAAATTAGTTTAGTGATTCTTGAAATTTATAAAAAAGAGTAGTTTAAAAAATATATCTGAAAAGAATCTAAGTATGACCACCAAATATAAATGATCTTGACATTAAATGATAGAAACTCATATATGCTGCATAACTAAAATGAATTTAAAATTGTTATAAATACTTCCTTTCATATACCTACTTTTCAAGATCAAAATATTATACCATAAGTATTGCTATTGTTTAATTTTATTATATGCAATAAAGGACACAGAAAGTTAAGTAACTTAACCAGTCACAAACATTAAGTTGTGTTGGCTCTGTGATTCTATCAAGAATATTTGTGTCCAGACCTCATGCTTATAACAATATATTCCTACTTAAAATTAATTTTAGAAGAGCAGAAAAAAAAGTATTAGATATATAACAAACAATGATATATTTAAGCATCATTTACTGGTCTTTTGAATCTAATATTATTTAACACAAATGACAGATCAGAAATTAAAACCCTAGGCAACTTTACTGGGGATTATTACTATTATAGAAAACACATTAGTATTAATTTTCAGGAGATGGGTTTTTAATTGATTATTTAATATCAAAATTCTTCCAAAAATTATATTTTCATATATGTACCTTGCTTAATGGCTCTGATTCCATGAATTCTACAGTTTTATTTTATTTATTTACTTATAAATACTAACATTACTTAGGTAAGGCCTAAATGATAGGTATATTTTCTAATAATATCCCAATATTCTTTTAGATAAAGTAAAACACATTAACTTTGAGAGTAATACTTACCATGAGCCAAGGTTGGTGAAAAACTACTTTCAGCATTATCAGTCTGGAAATATGTCAAATTCAAGTTTCTCACAATTAGAATATGTAAACTTTTTAAGGATACTGAAATTTATGTGATAAAATATTTGTAATCCTTTGAGATAATTTAAGTTTAATTTTTTTGTGCAAGCATTACTGTTTTGTTCTGAGGTAAAATATGTCAGCTTAAAATTTAGTTCGGGTCATGGTCATATAGAAAGTTTTCCTGGAAATTATATCTCACAATATATCAGGGAGCTACTGTGAAAACAAGCATAGCAAAGTATCCCATGCCTTTCACTGGATAATGCCATGGCACCTCTTATTTTGAGTATTGCTGATAATGCAACATTTAGTCATTTCTGGGACCAATTTCCAAGGTAGATTTCTTGGAATGTTTCCAAGGATAAAAGTTCAAGGATTAATGTATCCATGTTATGTTTGTAGCAAATAGTTGACTTCCCCATAGAAACCACAAAATGTTGAACATCATATCTTGGTATTCTTACTGATGCTTTAATTTATGACTGAATGAAAGAGAAAGTATTTCTAGAGATGTACTTAATGAATCTGACTGAAATGCAAGATCGTTAACAACCATGGTTGGAAAAGCACATTTTTCACAATGACACTTTTATTTTTAAAAGTGTGACACAATCATGGAAATAAACATCGTCTATTGCACAAAAATTAGAATGCAACAGTATTCAAAGAAGAAAATGAAATTTGTTCCTACATGTTGTTAATCATCAGATGAATTTTCTTCTGATTATTTTCCTATGTGAAGTTAATTCTTATTTTTAGGTATACTCATATATTTACATAAATTTATCACACTGTTATTTTAGTAGCATTCTGATTTTATTTTCAAATATTTATTATACACTTTTACTTATGTTGTATTATCTTTCGGAAAGCCCACTATTTCAAGTATTTTGCATTAGCTGGTGTAGCAATACTAACTTCTTTCTAGGAGTGTGACCCAGCTGATGAATGGGCATTTTTGAAGCACCAGAAGGAAAACATGGTGGAGATTCACCATTCAATTTTGGCAGTCTCATCTAATTCATCTGCACAACAGATGCATTCTTGTACTAGGCTAAAATAATATTTGTGTAACTTGTTTTATTATTTTTGTGTAATGTATTTTATTGCTTTTAACAAAAGATGAGAGAAGAAAGTAAAAACCAATGCTGAGGTGAATATCATTTTATAGTTAATTTAACTGGCAAAATGTTTCCTCTCTATATAACCAGGTGAAATGTCTTATGAATCTTACATTAATTAATAAAAATAAAATCAATTTTTATTGCATGTTGTAAGCAACTTATGTAAGAAAATCTGTTTCCACTCCAGAATTAAAGGAGAGAATTTGATGGTGTAGATGAAGGTGTTAAATATGTTATATTATATATTTGATGACTTTTTGAATCACAACTCTTCTTTTCATCAAAATTAACTGACACAGAGAAATGCTTATTTGGAGATCTAAGAGCCTCATGAATTTATTTTATTATAGGTGACCTTAGGTCTTAAACCAAAGTAGAGACTGATGGAGATTTTCTATGTAAATCCCATGTCAGTAAGCTTTACTCCTTGCAAAATCACCATGAATGAATTTTACTTCACAAAATTGAAATCAGTTTTTATAGTTATTAATTGTACTTTCAAATAATATAAGTAATAGGTGAAAAAAAGATAATTCTCAAAACGAATTTTATGGCCAACCTTTTTTTGTTTCTGAATCTTAGTACTATTTTAGTATGGCATCTCTAATTGTAAAATAATTTTGGCAGAAAATCAGAAGTAAAAGAGAGAAAGGAAACAGTACTTCTTTGTCCTACATTTCAACAAAATTACATTATTCCCGATAATTATTCAATGTAATTATTTTTTAAAAAATTTAATCCTTCGATTCTGTCAAATTGTTTTGTATGTGTTTTGAAGCTGTTAACAATTTTCATATATATATATATTTAAAGATAGCTCTATTTTTATTTTATACTTTCCTTCATATCTCTGGAACACAGAAGTCTACTTCTCCTAATGGTACTACTTTGAACAATAGTATTTATATGCTCATATTTACAGGTATATTATATTTTTACATCCTTTCTTATTCACCTATTTCTTATATATATCATATTCTTGAGTCTTGTGTTTTAATATATTTAAGTGCTGTGCTTTTGAATGGGAGTATTTAGTCCTGTTACATTGAAAAACATTATTTATGTATTTTTTTAACCATTACTCATTCCATTATATTATTAGTTACTTCTCTGGAGGATACAGTTTACAAAACGGATATATTTAAATGCATTTAATATTATGTGGATTGCTTCTAGACAATCAAGATGGCAGTATAAGACATTCTACAGTTATGTTTGCCCACAAAATCTTGATGACTAGCAAAAACTCTCAAAGCCACATTTCTCAAAACTCCATTTAAAGGATTGCAGTAACAGTGTAAGTGATGAATCAAGAAAAATAACTTTACTTGTAAGAAACCTGACCTGTCTCTCCGCATCCTCTCTAACACTTGTAGTTCTCTGTCTTTTTAATAGTGGCCATTCTGATTGGTGTGAAATTATATCTCATTGTAGTTTTGATTTGCATTTCCCTAGTCATTGTAGTTTTGATGTTAAGCATTTCCTCATTTTTTTTTTTTTTTTGCCATTTGTATTTCTTCTTTGGACATATGTTTATTCACGTTTTTTGCCCACTTTGAAATTGAGTTGTTTGTTATTTTATTCTTGAGTTGTAACATCTCTTTATATATCCTGGATATTAAACCCTTATCAGATATGTGATTTACAAATATTTTTCCCATTGAGTTGGCTGCCTTTTCACTCTTTTGACAAAGTCCTGTGGTGTGCAAAAGTGTTTAATTTTAATGTTGTCCCACTTATCTGATTTTTCTTTTGTTCCATGTACTTTGGGTGTAAGGTCCAAGGAATCACCACCTACTACAAGGTCTTGAAGATGTTTCCCTACATCTTCTTCTAGTAGTTTTATGGTCCTGGCTTCTATATTTAGGTCTTTCTTCACTGTTGGTGGGAATGCAGAATGGTACAGCCACTGTGGAGGTCTATTTGCAGTTCTGAAAGAAGTTGAATATAGACTTGCTGTGTGACCCTGCAATACCACTACTGGATATATACCTAGATGGACTGAGAGCAGTGACATGAACAGACATTTGCACACCAATGTTCATAGTGACATTATTCATGATTGCAAAAAGTTAGAAACAACCCAGGTGTCTATCAACAGATGAATGGATAAACAACCTGTGGTGTATTCACATGATGGAATATTATGCAGCTGTAAGAAGAAATGAAGTCATAAAGCAGGGTGAACCTGGAAGACATTATGTTGAGTGAAGTAAGCCAGACACAAAAGGTCAAATACTGTATGATCATGGTACTATGAACCAAATATATGGTGTAATATATTGTATGATTTAAAAACATGTATATGTATCCAGTACATTTAATTGAAAAAAAAATGAGAAAGAAACCTGGCCTATTCCCCATCCCTACCTGTGTTCTAATATGGTCCCATGACTCTGTTTTGGGGTGAAAAGAGTAAACTTTATGTGCATACTGGGGTGCATGTGTGTCAGTTCAAATCTATCCAGTGGCAGCTTGAAAGCCAGATACAGGACACTCTCCCAGAACTTGAGCTGCAAGCAGAAACAGTTTGTATGCAGTAAGAGCAGTGTAAGGAACAATCAACAGAGCAACCTGAGACAAAGGATTCCTGGATTTAAGACATACAGAAGAGCATACTGAAGGAGGTTAAAGTCTAATTCATAGGGATAGAAGATGCATTCCAATTCTCATTTACAGGGGGATATCTAAGGCCAGTATACAAGCCCTGTACAAGATGCAAAAAGGAAGGAGAAGAACCCACACTCTAGCCTCAGACTGATCTGCTTGATAAGAAAGAAAAACTCTAAGGAAGAGCAACAGACAACATACAATTTTCAAAGATAGTAAAACATGGTTTTTTGCATTTGTTTTTCTTAGCTCTTGAAACTGAAGGTTATATTTGTAATATCATTAGCTTGAAACAAATCTGAAAAACAGCCCAGTGATTAAATCTCTGAACAGTTTAAAATAAAAAAGATTAAAAGATTAAAATATACAGTGTGCCATAAAGGTTTGCATAACAAAGACACAACAAATTTTCACCAATCCAAAGGAAGATAAAACTTCAGAAATCATCAAAGAAGAAGAGCAGATGCTGGATATACACAAGAAATAATCAGCAAATTAGAAGACAAGAAATTTGAACTGTCTCAGGTTGAAGACAATGAAGAAGAAGGATGGAAAAACTGAACACAGACTAAAAGACCTGTGGGACTCCTTAAAATTTCCCAATGTAGTCATATTAGGAGTCCTAAAAGGAGAAAGAGAGGAGGGAATGGGAGGAATATTCAAAGAAATAAGGACAGAAACCTCTTAATTTTAATGAAAGACATGAATACACATTTACAAAACCCAATGAACACCAAACAAGAGAAACCTGAAAAGAAATATGCACACAGAAAGAAGCTAGTCAAACTGGATAATGTGAGGACAAGGAAGAGTTCTTTAACCTGCAATAGAAAAGCAGTACATTATGTAAAATGCTGTCCTTATAAATTAAGTGCCAATTTCTCAACAAAACTGTGGAGGCAATAAGGCAATGAGATGAAATATTTAGTGTTGAAAGAAAACAATTTCAATCATGAATTGTATACCTGGAAAGACTGTCTTAAAAATGAGGGATAGATTAAGACTTTGCTAGATAAACAAAAGCTGAAAGAAATCATCATCACTAACTTGTCCTACAAGCAATGTTAAAAGGAATTCCTCAGACAAAAATGAAAGGAAAGGTCACTAGACAGGGATTGAAGTAGTATAACAGAATAAAGATTTCTGCAATAGATAACCATATGGCTAATTGTAAATCCCAGTATTATTTCATTGTATTTTTTGTCCATAACACAGCTTTTTATTTGTACAGAGTTTAAAAACAAATGCTTAAAAAGTAATGAGATGGGAGCAGATGTAGCTCAGTTGGTTGAGCACATGCTTTCCAGGTGTGAGGCCCTGAATTCAACCCCCAGTACCTTCTAAAAACAATACAAAACAAAATAAAAAACTTAAAAAAATAATGAGATATTGATGGTTTAGGGCATGTAATGTGTAAGGATATAAGTTGAAACAAGTAGAACAAAAAGGTGAGGGGATGGAGGAGTAAAGGAGCAATGTTTATGTATGTTATTGTATTCAAGGTGGTAACAAATGAAAGAAGCTTGTTGTAAATGTAGGCAATTTTATTTAAGCCTCATGGTAACCACAAAGTATATATCTGAATAAGATATACAGAAGAAAATGAAATGGGACGCAATATGTTACACTGAGAAAAATAAATATGAGAGTAGACATTAATGGAAGAATTGAGGGGGAAAAGCGACAAGATTTAGAAAGTCAAAAAATCAAAAATAGCATGGTAAAGGTCTGTTCAATAGCTAGCTTAAATGCAAATGGACTAAACACTTATGCAAAAAAGGAGAGATTGTTAAAATGTTTTATAAAACAAGACCTAATTATATGTTGTTTAATAGGAACTCCTTACACACAAAGGCACAATTAGGTGGACAGGGAAATGCTAGAATAATATTCCATCTAAATAGTAACCCAAAGGAAGCCAAGGAAGCTTTACTAACATCAGATAAAATAGATTCATGTCCAAAACTCTTAAAAGGGACCAAAGAGTACTAGATATTGATTAAGGTGTCAATTCAATAAGAAGGTATAACAATTAGAACTAACAGACATATGTAGAAGCCTTCATCCAATAAAAGAAGAATACACATTCTTCTCTCTAGCTGAGTGGTTGGGCACCTGCTTTCCATGTATAAGGGACTGGGTTCAATCCTTGGTATCTCCTTTTAAAAAAGTATATATATATATATATAATTCAGGTTTCATTTTTTTAGTTTTTATTTTATTTACAACTTTATTTCAAAATCAGAAAAATGAAAGAACAAAAAAAGACAGCTCAATATATATGTCTTAATATTGATGAAAAATCTTCAAGTTAATCAATCTTAATCATATACCCTGACTTGAAGGGAAAAGCTTATATAAACTAAATAATAGTTAATGGCACAACTATAATAATATTCTTTCCTGAGTTGTACCCAATGACCTCACTAATGCATGGTGATAGTTTTAGGAGGTGTGATAGTTTGAATTTCTATATACCCTAGAAAACAGCTTCTTAATTGTAATCCATTCCTGTGGTTATGAACTGATTGGAAGTAGGACTTATTGATGAAGTTACTTCAGTTAAGCTGTGGCCCATCTCAATCAGGATAAGTCTTAATCCAGTTACTGGAGTCCTTTATAAGCAGAAAAATTCAGACACAGAGAGAAAAAGCCACAGAAGCAAGAAGTTGAAATTCAACAGAAACTGGAAGAGAACAGAGAGACCAGGAGAGGCCGCCATGTACCTTGCCATATGACAAGCTAAGGACTACTGATTACTAGCAGCCAGCCCCAGAATGCCACAATTTTCAGGAAGAAAACATCAGCTTGATCATGCCTTGATTTGGACATTTATTCAACCTCAATATATGAGTGAATAAATACCTATAGTTTAACTGACCCATTTTGTGGAATTTAATTGAGCAGCACAGGAATCTAAAACATCATGTGTGTATAAACTCATGCATCTATAAATGCATCCTTACATATGCCAAAATGTGATCAATATTTATTTGTCTATTTTGTATGTGATACATTTGCTACAGTCTGTGAAGAAAACCAATATGAATAACTGCCCTTTCTCAAAGCATTTCTTGGGGAGTGCTCAATATTACACAAACACACAGAGCACACACACACATATTTTATTTTAAAAGAGTTCCATCAAATTTATCTTCAATTCCTTTCATTATATATTTCAATTGTGATGACTCAACTTAATCCTTTCATTACTACTCAATGATTCATGCACAGTAGAGAGAGTATTAAGAGATACACGCTTTCTAATGGGTCATGTTGCAACAATGTCAAGGAGAGTTCATTCATTGGAGTTTACATTAAAAAATAATTGTTCAATTCTCTCTTCATGAGAAAATAAATCTCCTTTTAATAAATACAGAGTCATTATTAACAAAGGCTTCTGCTTTAGTTAGAGAAATGAAAATCTCTATATATACCACCAAATTGCTTCAGGAATTATTCTGCAGCTAATAATTCATTTCACTACAAACACACAAACATTTGTATAGTAAGTCTTTGATATTATAGAGTAATACTCTAGTTATTTATATAGTAATCTCTTATTTTT
>JAQZBX010007292.1:0-50967 GCA_029593785.1 Cabassous unicinctus | reverse complement strand
GAATGCAAAATCACTGAAGAAGAAGCACAGCAAAGAAGAGACAATCTAGCAGCACCTAATTAAAAAAAAAAAGAAAAGGCAAAAGAAGGGAGGATGGAAAGAGGAGAGAAAAGCAAGAGACAACAAATAAACAGAAATACCAAACAACCACACAAGCAAGCAGTCAAACAAATCTAAGGGAGAACAGTGTTCCTTCTTGGGCCCTTGTGGAACCTCTCAGCCTGCTTGTGTTTGTCAATCAATTGCCCTGAAACCTTCTATCTGTAGGTTTTGAGGCAGATTTTTGCTATTAAACTAAATTTTTAAAAAATTCATTTTTTATTTTTTAAAGTGACTGTCTTCTATTTTTTGTGGGGGGATGAAATAAGGGACCTGAGAGAAGTCCTCTTCTACACCACCCCCTTCACCGAGGGGACCCTAACTAGGCTTGTGAAAACTAATCAAGCACTTCCCACTTCCTGGCCTTCCCAGGGGTGCTGAAGGTCTGATATTTGTCCATGCAGAATGATAAAATTGGCTGACTCCGCCCCCTTTGGAGCCAAGATTCAGCATCACTGGGCTGCTGGGTAAATCGGCGTTCTTCAGTAGATTCGCCTCTCCCCTCAGCCTGGCGCTGCTTCAAGCCAACTTATCTGCTCCCCAAAGCTATGAGGATGTCTGGGCAGCGAAGTCCACAGAAAAGAAACCCCTCTCCACCTTCTGTCAGAATGCTCCCACTCTCTGAGTATGCTCCCTATCCCCAGCTTGCCAGCGGGCGTTGGGAGGTATCCCTGGACAGCTAGGTAAATCAACTTCCTCAGCAGATTAGCCACTCCCCTCTGCCTAGTTCTGATTCAAGCTAGCTATTTTGTTCCCCAAAGCTGCAAGAGGTTCCAGGCAGCAAAATCCACAGGAAGGAAACCCCTCTGAACCCTTTGCCAGAACTCTCCCACTCTCAGAGAATGCTCTTTCTCACCTGGTTGCCAGCGGGGAGTCGCGCCTCAAACCAGCCTTTTTCCCTGAGGGTGGGGTTCAGCTGTCTGTGTTAACCTCCACGGGCAGGGTTAAAACTCACGAATCTCTACCGAGCAATCCACATGGTGGAGTTGCCTCCAGGTATATGTCCCAAGTTTCTCGCTCCATGCACCCACAGCACAGACATCCGGGCAGTACCCTGTCCCCAATCACCCATAAGAGAGCAAGTCAGCAAGTGCCCTCCTAAACCAACGCCATCTTGCCTCCCTCTCGGTTGGTTTTTATAAAAGTTCTATTTGGGGTAGAAGCTTACAGTTACCAGGCCATAAAGCATAATTTACTTCTCTCACCAAACTTTATTGCCACGTATTGAAGCAAGATGGCTGCTGACACCTACTACGGTTCAGGCTTCCTGGGTTCCTCTCTTCCCAGGACTTGCCTCTCTCCAGGCCGAGCTCCTCTGGTATCTCCACAAGGCCAGCTATTGACTATTAGGCAAATTGCTTGCTTCTCTTTCAAGGTCCTTCTCTCTTTCCTCATGACCAAGCTCTTCTGTAAACTTAATTCCTGGGGCTCCCGCTCAAGACTCCACATCAGAACTCCAACTCAAAACTCCAACATCAAAACTCCAACTAACTCCTCTGCTCTGTCATGTAGTTTTATGTCCTCAACACTCAATGTGCTACTGACATGGCCCAATCAAATCCGTAATCATAACTTAATCATGTCCAGAGGAACAGACCAGTTTCCAAGCTTGATCCAATATCTATTTTTTGGAATTCATAATGATATCAAACTGCCACAGCTGGTGAAGTCATTTTTCCTTCAGTCTCACCCTTTTCTGTCCATTTTATTTCAGGCTGACAGCAGGATTTGTTCAGATCTTGCAAAAAGCTTGTGGCTTTGGCATGCAGTTCACAGTGGTCCCAACATCAGACAATAGAACTAGGACTTCCCACAAATCCTTTTAGGATATATGCATTTCCAATAGTGACTTGCAAGGAAATGGCAGGCTGGTTCCAAGTTTAGTTAAGCCCTCACATAATGCACTATATTTTGGGGACTCACTTACTGGATGCTTGGAATTTTCTAAGCCATCACCTTCTGCTTTCTTTGCAGCCAGGAGTTCAGTTTTCAGTTCATTTCTCTCCTCTCACATTTTGCTATAAGCTGAAATCAGAAACCAGATGGCATTTTCCATATTTAGTTTCCAAATCTCCTAGGCTATGTATCCAAACTTGTCACTTTCAAATTCTGCCTTCAATCAAACATCAGGAGCCAGTTTTGCCAAGTTTGCTGCAACTTTAGAACAAGGATCAATGGACTTTATTCCAATTTCCTATAATGTGTTCATCATATCCTTCTAAGACCTCATAAGAAGTACATGTAGCATGCATATTTTTACCGACAGTCTCTTCAAAGTAATCTAGGCCTTTATATCAAGCATCTTAGAATTTCTTCAAAATTTTCCTCTTACTCATTTATAAAAGCATTCCAATATTTTTCTGCCTGTGAGCAGCACAGACTCCACTCTCCCTCATGTCCCATGACCTTTGGCCTTATTAGGTGAATATGCTATCTTCTTCAGTACTGGCATAAATATTTCAGGGGATGCTTCAGGAGACTTGAAACATGAAAAAAGAAGGCATAAGAATGCCCTCTCAAAATCTAAGGTACAGCTAACTAGTTTGGCTATCCAACACAGCAGAATGAGATGGGAAAAAATCTGAATGGTACTTTTTCTTTTCTGAAGTTGCTAAAAATGAACTTGGTAGAAAAAAATTTTTTCTAGAAGGTTGCTAGCTGCTATCTTCTTATGTAGATAAGATGTATGCATCCTTGATAAATTATTTAAAAGTGGAAGTCTTTTGTTTTCAAATTATATCACAGAATTCATTTAAGGTAGATCCAGAATGAAAATAATAACAATTTTCTGACATATTAAGAAAAGCCATTTGATAAAATGTACAAACATATCAGCTAGTAAATAAATGCATAATACACCATGAAGACAGTCATTTGAATTTAGTGCACATTTCCTTGGACCTAGAAGTCACCTTTAATCTGATGTACTCTTTAATTTCTTTCTAAGTATAAAAATATTTATAGTTGTAGAATTAATTATAAAATAGGACCATAATAACATTTTCCATGCTAGAATATAAGATCTATAATGTTTTATCACAGAAACAGGATAGATGTATTACTTATCTAGTAAGCAGTCAATAAATAATAAGCAATGACTTAATGAATCAAAGTCTAATTTGTTACACTAATTTTATTTAGTTTTACATCTTTATCATTTCTCATTCAGCCTTAGATTTATGTTTAGATAACTCTGCCATTTATGCTTTTTGCTTTTTATTATTGTAGTTAAATATTTAAAAATAATTAATTCTATTTAATATACAGTGTATGTTTAATGTCAGTAGCTTAGCCTTATACAAGAGTTTTAGTGTGTAAACTTCTAATTTTAAAAGTAAAACAACCAAGACATAGTAATATGCAAATCTTACAAAATAACATTTATACAAAAATAAATCTCTAATCCATCCTCCACCAGAGTTCCCAAGTGATCCTCCTTAGATGAAATCAGTATTCTCTGTTTCTCAGGATTCTTCAAGTATAATCTTTGCAAATACAACCATATTTACACACGGTATATGCATGTGTATTTCTCTGTGTGTTGACTGCTCTGCATTTTACTATGTAAGATCTTGATGATTTTTCCATACCAGTCCATAAAAATCTAACACATCCACAGTTATCTTCTTACTGGATAATACTCTTTCATAAAGATGAACTAAAGCTAATGTATCCAGGTCTCATCATGTTGCTTCCATTTTATCTATGACAAATCATGCTGCAATAAATATGTGATTTTTTTATACCTGTGAGTATGATGGGTTCCTAGAAATGAAATCGTTGGGTCAATTTATACATGCATTTAAAATGTTGATGTTCATAGTTAAATGCCAAAATGACATCCCTGAGGTTGTACCAAATATGCTCCTGCCCACAGTCTGTGAAAAAGTTTGTCTATATTCTCAATGTGTATTGTTAGATAAAAACTTTAGGTATAGGGCAACCTGATTAGTTTTGGAAATTTTATTTCATTTGTATAATTTAACTGAAATTTTTTAAATGTAACTGAATTTGAACATCATTTCACATTTTAAAATTATTTGTATTTCTTCACCTTTTAATTGCTGAATGCTTTTTATATTTTTTCTGTGATTCTTGAATTTTTGCATACTGATTTTTATAATATAATGAAGTACAAAGGTAATATCCCTTTTATTTTTCTATATATAATTGCTATTTTAACATCTTGTGTTTATTTTGACATTTTTATTCTATAGAGATATTTTCCATAGTAGAAATTGTCTATATTTACATAGTCAGATTACTCAGTATATTTTATACTTGCTTAGGAAGTCTTTTCTGAGTTTATACATGTCAAAATATTCTTTAACATTTTTAGCATCTAATTTTTAAGCAATTTTTGCTTTTATATTTCATATTTTAAAAATTTGATCCAGTCCGAATTTATTTTGAAATAAGAAGTTTAATAGAGAATGAATTTTAACTGTTCTTCTTGATAGTTGCTTTTTTAAACTAGTTTTCTATTTTTATTAACTTTTCACCATTTCTGAAACCCAATGTTAATGCAATCTACATACTCACAGTGTTTTTGGATTGATTTCAGTATTCCAACCTGTTTCATTGATCTTTTTATTTATGTGTCATTTAAAATATGATATAATTGCCTTTGTTCTATAATGCTACTTATTATCTGATAAACCTAATATTTCCTAATTATTATCCTCTCAGAATTATCCTGTCTCATGACTATTTATGTTTCACATTAAATTTAAAATATGGGGAAGTGAATGTGGCTCAAGTGATTGAGCTCTTTCTTAACACATGGGAGTTCCCTGGTTCGGTTCCAGTGCCTCCTGGAGAAGACAAGCAAATCAGTGAGCTGGTACAATGGGTTGCTGTGTTGAGCTGACACAAAACAAGATGACACAACAAGGGACACAAAAAGAAAACACAAGGAGAGACACAACAAAACAGGGATCAGAGGTGGCTCAAGTGCACCACCTCCCCCCGTACTTCTAGGCCCTTACTAACCCTGACTGGTGTCTGTCCCTATGATTTCACCTTTTATTCAAATGACATATAAATTAAACGTATTACTCCTTTAAGCTGGCTTTTTTCAAATGCATAATGCATTTGAAATTTCTTCATGATGCTGTGTGTATTAGTATTTCATTCTTTTTTACTATTAAGTGATACTCTAATTTGTGGATGTATTAAAGTTTGCTTATCCATTATCTTTTTGAGAGATATTGTTTCCCTAGTGTGAAATTTTCTGGAATGACAAAGAATATTTCTCCCTAATTGATCATTGATTCCATAGAGACAAAAAGGTTACAGCATTTTATTATTCACACTTACATGATTTTTTCTTCTAGTTCATAAATAGTTTGGGATATATTGTTGTTGGACCTAGAACTAATATTACTGAGGATATGGGTATCAGTTATATGCAGAACACACACAGATATAATAAAATTAAATAGGAGACATTATACATAGTTTGTTGTTTGTACAGGAAGGCATAAAGGTGAAACTTTTATAGCTCTAACTATTGATGAGGATGCTTAAGGTTGAGATGGTTCTTAAATTTTCTGACAAGTACAAGGTAAATGTTTCTTCTGAGCTTAAAGAAAAATTTGTGTGATGTGGATTACAGGAAATTAGTGAAAATTGTAACAACTTCTAAGAAGAATGTGTAGACAAGTGACTGGCTAGCATAGCCCAAAAATTTGCTCAAAAATCATTTGTTCAAACAAGTTCATGCTGGGGTTTATAACTGTTGTAGTTGCACTCTATTTATTTTACAATTGTATAATTCTCTTCAACATTATCTTACAATTAGGAAAAGGGATAAAAGATGGTGTTAAAATTTATGTTTTCAATATTTCTGTTCATGCAGATTTTTACACAGAAGCAAAAAAAAGGTTTAATTTGACTTGATATGTACGGACTGATATTTATTCATACTGCATTCTGAGATTCTAGAAAATTGCAAGAGTTATACTGATCTCTTATCCTTTAACTTAAAATTCTTTGTGAAGATAAATATAGTCAATGTGTTAGTGAAGATAAGCAGCATATTGATGTTGTAACAAATGAATCATGAGCTCTCTATGACCTAACATGAAAATTTTGTTTTTGTTCAGGCAAAATCCACTGTGGGTTAGTGTACCATGTAAGGCAATGTAGTCATGTTCTTACTCAGAAACCCAGTATTCCAATTTCCTCTTAGTGTTGCCATCATAATGTGTTTTGCCAGGCTTCCTGCAGTAAGGAAAAGTGAGGTTGCATACTAGCACACTGACTCCTAAATATTTCGGCCTTACATACATCACTTCTGCGAACTAATCATGTCTCTTCTTCAACACAAATTGGAGGAACATACGTTTGGAGCATATGGATATTTGGTGATTAGTAAATGAATTGAAAACACTGAGAAAAAATGATTACTTATTTGGAATGAATACCAACTCTGGCAAATCAATATGTGTGAAACAAATATGTGCGTGTATATATATTATAAACATCAGGCTTGGCTGTGGAGTAATTTTGGTTAATAAAGTTCTTTCAAAGATATAAAGGACATGCCTCAGATGCTGAGTGCATCTACCATGGTCCTAATCTGGGTTCTCTTCTTTTAGTTGGGTTCTTTCTCTTAGAATTGGAATATACATGACTGTATCTCAAGTGTTATGCAATTGGTCTCCGATTTTCTATTCAAATTTCAATGTGCAGACTTTCTGCCTTAATTACTAAGAAATCATAAGCTCTCTCTTTTGTTCTGGTGACTATTGTTCCTATTATCTAAAGATCAATTTGATCCAATAAAATATAATTTAGAGATAAAGTGTGGTGTGGATGTTTTTGATGGAAAAAAATGTCCCCATATATAGTGTATATAGGATATCATGTGCAAATTGACTTTATGTCTATACCAGAAGAATATAATAGCCATCCTCAGCTTAAGGCAGGAAAAGTAACTTATTTTTTATATAGCCCAAATTAAAATGCAAACATCCTCCGTGAGTTGCGCAACACAAAATCCTCAATTTTGGTAAGACAGTTGCCTTAATAGCTTTCTCTCATTTTTCTAAGCACATTCATTTCTGGTTCATACTGAAATCCCACATTAATAAAGCTACTCTGAGCTCAGCATCTGGAATTACATCTAATCATTTGAAAGAAAATTCTTAGCCATAAACCTTTTGATATATTTTAACTGACTGGGTTATTGCTTACATATGCTATACTAAAGTGTTGTAGATTATTTATATTATACATAATGAAAAGAATTTTCAAAACTGAGTATTTTATGTCAATTAGCAATGTCTCAGTTATCAATCATTTGCACAAGCATAGGAATTTCTAGTTAGAAAGGATTTCAGGTTTCTTTTAATTAAATATTGATATATTTTTAAAGGGGAACCAATCAAGATTCTACATAGCAAGGAGATAAATATACTTTTAACAACATATACTGAATGTATAATGCATTAACTTTTGAATTACCCATGCTTGATATTAATATGTGAATTTTTCATTCTTTTGTGTATTTACATGATTTGTTACATGACATACTGCTTTTGCTCCAGCGTGTCCTCAACACTTTTTCACCTCTGCATTTCTAAGTATGTATATTAAAGCATTTAACATGGGTGTTATCATGTTATAAAATACCACCACTACTTTATCAATGGGGAAGGTGCCCATGGGCCAAAGTTACACATATATACAGGGTATGAAGAATAAGACAACCACAGTAACATGTGAGGCACAGGTGGTGAAAACCTTACATCATCCCACAGAGCTGTGAGATTTCAGGGAGAAAAGGATGAGGACATAGGAGGTAATAAGAATAGAAAAACTGAGCAAACACATGAACGCACTGTTGGTGGCAACAAAAGGTCCAATGACGTCTCAGTACAGGAAAGTTTCAGCAGAGGGTAAATATCACAGAAGAAATGATCAATGACATTTTGTCCACTGAAAGACAACCAAACAATGAAAAGGATTTGAATTAGAGCATGAAGAAATCCCCCAAACCAGGACAAGGCCACCAAAAAGACACACACACCTGTTCAATTTTATCATGTGGTAAGGTCTACAAATGGCCTTATAGTGGTCGCAGGCCATCACTGAGAGCAAGATAATCTCAGCTCCACCTATGATATGCTCTACAGAGCTGAGTCATGCATGCAATGAAAGAGATGGTTTTCTTCTCAGCAAGTAAGTCAAATGTCATTTTTGTGACTGTGTTAGAACAGAAATTGTCATCTTGAAATAAGTAAGACAGAAAAAAGTACATAGGGAAGTCCAGAGCTGGGCTGCTGGCAATTGTTACTATTATGAGTAGGTTGCTTGTCATGGTGAGAAAGTCCATGATTATAAACACAAAAAACAAGAGGTTCTGCACATCTGGATTTTGCATCTGGCCAAGCAGAATGAATTCTCTCACATTTTTTACTTGTTTCATGATCCAGTTTTATATTTGGATAATTGATATGTCTGCATATGGCACATGGATTATGATTTTGGCAGATCAGTTTTGATGAAGGCAATAATATATCTCTCAGGTAAGTTGTTTCTTTTAGGATTAATGGAAACACAAGCAGACAAACCTTAGACTTAAAGTGTAACTATATTTTTAATCATATACAGTATTGAATACATATCCCCCTTATACACACACACATATGCACACAAGCACTGTTTATGGCTATTTTCATGCAAGACACATTTCATGCAGTAATATATGGCTAGGTACTCTCCTATTTGTGCCACAGTATTTTCTCACAAAGAAAAAGAAAAATAAATAAGAGAATACTTAAGGGCAAGCGGAGGCTTGAATTCATGAGCGTCTGCCTCCCCGTGTTTCTTTTCAAGTCATTCAGGCTGATGAGGCCAAACTTATCATCTTAACCTTTTAGTTTTATCTTGTTATAGGTTGACTATCAAACAACAGATGAGTTCTATATAAAATTAGGGATGATGTAGTCACATTTCAGATATAACTGAACCGGGTAAATTTGAGGCTACGGAAAAATACACATGGCAGCTATATTTGTGAGCTCATGCATCACTGAAACAGAACTGCATAAGAGTATCATAGATTCTTTGTCAAACAACTCTCCAAAATTGATGCCTTGAAGGGGATAAAATATTCAGCTTGATGCCATGCAATATTCAGCAAATTTATTTGTAACTTTAGTACTTATTGTTTGGGGGAACTTTTGTCATAATAAACTTCATGGCATTTTGCAATTCAACACTCAGTTTAAGGAAGTTATGAATCATTCTCTGGACCTATTCAGAAAATAGATATTTTAATATTAGGACATAAAAGTAATTAATTGGTCAGAGCATGTAACTCAGGATAGACAGAATATATTTGTTTTGTTTTTGCTCATAAGTAGCCATGTGATATTGTGTATGGTCCCTAGGCTTATTGAGCCCAAACTTTTTCATATATAATGTAGGGGAAATAACAAAGGGCCTAGAGGAATTGAGAATCATCCCTATGTCTTATATCAAAATTTGTATCCTAAAGGTAAAATCATAGTTTTCTATACATCTTCAAATGATTATTAAAAGACCCAAAAAGAGAAAAACACATATCCTAATTTTTATGATTAAAATAATTCATTGTTATATTTAAGAGAAAAATAAATGAAACATGAGTGTATATAAATGAAATAAGTACTCACTGAAAGATGTTTGAAAAATCAACCAACCATATTTGGGAAAATTTGCATGCAGAAAACAATACAGCAGGCAATAGAAAAATAATAGATTTAATAAATAAATTAGAAAGCATATTAGTATTTAAAGATACTCTTAAAGGTGATGAATATTAATAAGCTCAATTAGAAGCATGTAAGGTCAGATCCTGAAAGGTTATTTATATAAACAATATTTTTAAAAATATTACATATGTTTCAGTGATGGTAATAAAATTTGTTCAGCCACTGGTAGGTATTTATCAAAACAATACAAGTTTAGTCTATTATATGTTAATATGGTAAAAACTAACAGGAGAACATAGAACTGTATCACAATAAAACATGGAATATAGTTAAGAGCATAATTATAAAAACAATATATCATCATTTGTAAAAAATATACCACAATAATGCAAGGTGCTAATAATATGAAGTGCTAATATTGGAACTTTGTATTTTTTGCATGAATTCTCTGTAAATGTACAATTTCTCTAATTTAAAAAAAGCAAAGAAAAACCCCTAAACTCAAGTTCGTCTATTTTTTATATCAACACTACATAAACGGGAATAAAAGCAAAAAATAATTGTATGTATTAAAAACATAAAGCACCAACCTGCTCAAAAACAGAAAACAGAAATAAATTGTAACTGCTCTCTAGATGGGAAAGACATGTTATACAGATATGCAATCACATAAAAAATAGAAAATATTGATGGAGTCAATTACAGAATGACAGGGAACAAACTCAAAATATGTTTCCAACAGATGACAGAAATCTGTTACTATAGAAATAGCATTTGCAAATAAATGTCTATGCACAGTTATAAAGAAGAGGCAAAAATAATGAAAAGATAATTCTCATGGAAAAAGTTAAACTTCTGAACTACCCTATATTTCCTAATCTCTCAAAGAAAAGCAATTTAAAGTGTGAAATATATTTTACTGGCAAATTAACAAAGATGAATATGACCTCTATCATCCAGTGCCAGTGAATGTGTTTTGGTATTAAATATTCTGGAAATAAACATAACTTTTTCATAAAAGAACTTTGAAATTGGTTATGCTCCTTGGTCCCTTCCTACTTACTCTTAGGAATTTAGTTTAAATAAGAAATATTGGCAAAGCTCATGCATACATATTGTATTTCACAATGTTTTTTATAATATTGAAAATGTAAAGACATTCATAATGTCTACAAAGATGAACAGTCAAATGCATGAAGATGTATAGTTATAAAATAGGAGGACAAGAAAAGATATTTTTAATAATTTTGATATCAAAAGGTGATTTTAGGATAATAGTGAGTAGAAAACTGCAAATATAAAATGGCACTTATAATCTCAATTGAATAAATTTACATATATAAAGAAATGACTCTAAAAGGACTCTAAAGACTAATAGTGTTTTTTTGAATTATGGAATATTGGCAAATTTTATGTTCTTCTCTACAATCAGTTTTATGATCCTAGTTTTTTATAAGGAGAATATATTCTTTTTATTATAAGTAAAATAATTTAATAAAATATATACTTTTTTTATTTTATCTGACTCCGTATCTCAAGTGACTGCTTTCATGAGACTATTGTGTATGCTGGTCATTGTTGATAAAAATGTGATAATAGAATATATATTTAAAACTTCCCTGCAAACTGAAGACCCTAGTTTTACCCTGATAGAAAAATATCAATAAAGAAGCCACTGATCTTCCCTAACCCTCGGATATTTTAAGACAAGTAATAGGCTCAGTCTATGACAAGGCATCTTATCTATAGAAAACATTTTGCTTGAACCTTCCAATTACTGACCCATCACTGATTTCTGCTTTTCAAATTGATCTATTTTTACCTTAAGTATAGTAATTATTTCCCTCAATTACTGATTCAGAAATGATTGTTTAGAGAAACTTCCTAGGCAAAGCAGAGTTCAGGGGCAGAATTTATTTTTGTTCTATAAACTCACACCAACCCATGAATGTGGTCCACAAGCATCCCAACTCAGATAATAAATTTCTTTAATCAGAAAATTTCCAAAGCTTTAAGGTTCAGTGGAAATTTGGTGGAGGAGCTTAAATTTTTTGATAGACATCTCTTTAGGAGTCTCCTTCATGTGCACGTGCTCTTTTGCTCTTTAGTGACTATATGAAATATAATATAGAACCAATTGAGATTAGTTCAAACCATATTTAAATCACTGGAAATAGAAAATTATGTTGAAGCAGAAAAGTTGTCGATGGTCAGGATTATGAACTCTACAGAAAATGCAGTTATGGAGTAGCAGGTTCCTGTTTTCACCTATTTTAAGACTTCTCTTCAGAAACTCTGTGCTCAGCCTAGAGTTGGTGCCTTTGGTCATTGATATCCTGGATCCATACGCATTGGTAACACAGACCACAGCATCTCTTATTTGCAGCTGCTTTTACTTATGTGTTGTTCCAGCCTCAGGTATCCTCAGAGTCTATCTTTATCAACATTTTGAAGTATGACTTCAGGTAAATTTTAAAATTGATATGACTTAAGGGTGCTCTGAACTTTAGTTCCCAAAGGGTTAGAATTAGCAGCTCCCTTCAAGATGGAAGCCCAACCATACCATTCATTCTCTCTTGTGGCTTTGGCATCTGCAATCATGGTGGGAAGAAATCCATTTAGGCTGAGCTAGGAAACTCACAGTACTTTGGAACTGACCTTGAAATTTGGGACCTAAAGCACAGAATTCTAGTGTTGATAGTATGAATCCATGATCTGATCAGAGCCTATAAAACAGACCTAATAATAGGGTGATGGGTTTGAGCTTTGTCATTGTGAAAGCACCCACAGACCAGAGGGTGAGGGAAACTCTCAACCCTGATTTTTGCAGAAGTGGATAGAAGCTAATTGCCTGGGCAGCAGTCTCTTTCACCTACCCCTGTATTCATGGTACCAAGGTAGTGCAATCTCCCTTCTCCAGGTGCTTACCTCACTCAAACTGCTGACCATCCCTCTGTCAAAATTGAGTCCAGGACTCTGTCTTCAGTTCTTTCCATAGGACATCTGTGGCTCTCAGGGATCACACGGCTGTGCCCCTTGTCATTCATCCTTTCAGAATGAGGGTATCTTTCTCTGTGGAAAACTCTCTGGTGACAATCTCTAGTGTCTTCCCCTCCTTGGTCTTTCCTATGGTGGGAAGCCCCTGCTACCAACAGTGCATCAAGAAGTGGTCTCAAAAGTTCACCGCTGCTCAGGGACCTCAGGAACACAACACTGTCCCTTTCAGTGGGCTTTGTGAGTTGGACTGAGAGTGGTTTGTCCTACCTGGAGAAGACCCAAGGTCAGGAGATGTTCAAGTGGCATGTATACACTTATTCAGATTCCTACCTTCCATGTCCCTGGTCTGTGGCTTTGACTTCATCTTCCATCACCTGAGTCTAGGCTACCTCCCTCCACAGGCTTTCACAACAACACAATCAGGACCACAATGCATACATGTGCATGGATGCACAGCAGTGGGCTCTCATTACCCCACACATGTACATCAGGAATTCCCTTGCATACCCACAAATTAGTGCCTCTGAAGACACACAGGCCCCCACATACAGTCCTGCATGCACACAATGAAACAGAGGGCCAGGTCTATGATGACTTCATTTCTCCATCCTCCATCTGCACATGACTTCGTCATCTGCAGAAGCGATTTCCAAGAATTCACAGGGTTGAATGCATCAAGCCCCTCTTTCCCTCAACTTCACATTTCCAGCAAACTTCAGGACAGAACCTTTAATTGTACTGCAACTTGGCACAGAAACCCTCTCCATCCTTTCTTCCTTGTAGTACCACCTAGCAGTTGGGGGTTACATTTTTTATTCTGCTTCACGATCTCTATAATATCCCCAGTTGATTGTAGTTGTAACCAGACATCTATGCAATCAAATCACTGATGATTAAAGTCCATGAAATGCCCTTGTATTACAATTAGTCCAGTGCTTGCTTGACCAACTGAGCACCATTAACTGGATGAGTTGACACATTAACCTAACCATGACAGTCCACCCCTTGTCAACTTGACAGCCATACACATCATCATAAACCATACCTAGTCTCGAAATAAAAAGAGTAACATATATATATATATATATATATATTTCTGCCTAACAAATATTCAAATCTCCTGCATACAACCAGAAATGAACTGAATTCCTCCTGAATATGGTTCAAGTCCTTAGTTAATGTTCACTCTTCAACATGATATCATTAAATACTAAGCCATGAAATTAATGCAACTTATGTCATATGATAACTTGAAAGTTTAGGGAAGAAGATATTCATTTTATGTACATATACAAACATACTCATAACAAAAGAAGGAAGAAATATTCATGACCTTTACAGTTCTCATTCCCTGTTACTGGTCACATGGTTGAAGGTCATACTTATCAATACCTTCTTCCACTACCCATTCTATGGTCCCTTTACCCTCAGAAAACACCTCAGCTGACAGTGGTTCTTTGTCTATTGGTGTGACCCAACTTTCATTTCTGAAGATTCTGGGCCATTATTAGTCCTGCCTGGATTTGGGTTTTGCAATTTTCCATTGACTTTAATGACAAGGTATGGAAGTTCTAAGAGATATCTTAAGGGATCTCCTGTATTCCAGGCAAACTCTTCTTTACCTCCATTGTGTATGATCAATCCCCCATCCAGTACATTAAATCCATTCTTTGCCTGTTGACTGAGAGGCACAAGAACCCCAAAATGGCCAGGTGGTAGTCTTAACTTCCTGGTCAATGCAATCATTGTTGTGTTCCATGTTATAAGTACTCTTCCTGTGGCAGTTGGGCAGTTTGATGTAATTATGAATTCCAAAAATATAATTGGATCATGCTTATAAACTGATCTGTTAATCTGGGCATGATTAAGTTATGATTAGGGCGTTGACTGGGCCTGTCAGTAGGGTGTTGAGCCCCACCCCTTGGGTGGGTGGGAAATCAGATATAAAAGGCAAGGCAAAGGACAGAAGAAGCGGTTTTACAGAAGCAGTTTTGATGTTGGAAAGAAGGCCCCAGGAGAAGAAAAGCGAGCCGTTCACCTGATCGTCTACAGGTGACCTTATAGAGGAAACAGGAGCTAAGCCCAGAGAGAAACGCAGCCCCGGGAAGAGAGGAACCCAAGAAGCTTGAACCCTGGCAAATGTCAGCAGCTATCTTGCTCTAACACGTGGCAATAGACTGTGGTGAGAGAAGAAATTTAATGTTTTATGGCCTGGTATCTGTGGACTTCTACCCCAAATAAATACCCTTTAAAAAGACCAACCCATTTTTGGTATTTCACATCAGCACCCCTTTGGCTGACTAATACACATCCTTTTTGATCTAAGACCTGTAGATCAGCACAACTTAAGGATGAAGGGACAAGAAGCAAAAACTTTCCTAGTGGATCACTATGGTTGAGAGTGAGTAGTACCACTTCCATTTCCACTTCTCAATTCCTGAATCCATGAATCTTGGTTATGGGAGAAACAGTACCTTAGTGGGGATGCTGATTTAAAGCATGCATAGCATCCTGGAGAACATTGCCCAAGCCCTGCAAGGCATGGTCACTTATTTCACACAATAATTGAGTCTTCAAAAGGCCATTCAACTGTTCTATCAATCCAGCTGCTTCACAATCCATGTGCATGTGCCAATTTCTGTAAATCATTTTCTGTGAAGTTGGCTCCTTGATCAGAAGCAATGTTGTTTGGAATACTATAGTGCTGGCTAAGACATTTGGTAAGTCCACAATGGTAGTTTTGGAAGAATCATTGTATGCAGGGAAGGCAAACCCATATCTGGAGGATGTGACAATTCCAGTTAGAACAAATTGCTGCCCCTTCCATGATATAAGTGGGCCAATGTAATCAACCTGGCAATAAGTATCAGGCTGATCACCTTGGGGAATGGTGCCATATAGGAGACTGAATGTGGGTATCTGCTGCTGGCAGATCAATTTGTACCGTGACTCTAGCCCAGTCAGCCTTGTTGAAGAGAAGTCCATGTTGCTGAGCACATGCATAAACTCCATCCCTACCACCATGGTCAGGTTTTTCATGAGTCGAATTGGGCAGTGAATGGAATGGCTGGGAAAGAGGCTGAGAATTAGCCACAGAGCAGGTCATCTTATCCACTTGATTATTAAAATCTTCTTCTGCTGAAGTCACCCTTTAGTGAGCATGCACATGGGACACAAATACTTTCATGATTTTTTGTCCCTTCAGAAAAGTCTATCGACACACCTCTTTGACAGGCCTCTTTTTCACCAATTTTCCAAGTATGTTTCTTCCAAGTTCCTGACCATTCTGCCAAACCATTGGTAACTGCCAATGAATTACTATACAAATGCACCTTTGACCAATTCTCCTTCCATGCAAAATGAACAACCAGGTACACTGCTCAAAGTTCTCCCCACTGGTAGGATTTTTCCCCACCCCTATCCTTCATGGATGTCCCAGAATGAGGCTGCCGTGCTGCAGCTGTCCAGTTTTGTGTAGTACCTGCATATCATGCAGAACCATCTGTAAAGCAGACTCAAGGATTCTTTTCCTCAATCAACTGATTGTAAGGAGCTGCCCTTCAAGAGGACATAACTGTGGGCTGGGAAAGAGAGGGTGGCAGGAATGGTGACCATGGACCTTTGGGCCACTTCCTCACATAACTTACTAGTGCCTTCAGGATCTGCTTAAGCCCTATCTCAGATATATCACTTACACTTTATGATGGGGTGCTGCTGTTCATGCCCAACTTTAGGGTTTGGTGGGTCTGACAATACCCAGCTCATGATAGAAACTCAGATCTCATGGTAATTTGGTGGCCTTGCTTAAGCATACAGTCTTATGAAGGCCCAGTAGCAGGCCAAAAGTTTTTATCAAAAGAAGAGTAGTTATCTGCAGAAGATGGCATGGCTTTGATCCAAAATCCTAAGGGTCTGCATTGTGATTCTCCTACAGGGGCCTGCCAAAACCTCCAGATGACATATCTATTTGCCACTGACTGTTCCAGCACCATTGGATCTGCTGGATCATATGGACCAAGTAGCATTGCAGCTTGCCTAGCAGCCTAGACCTGTCTCAACCTCTTCTTGTTCCAGTACTCACTCAATACTAGGAGCTTTTCTGGTCACTCAGTAAATGGGTCAGAGGAGCACACCAAAATGAGGAAAATATTGTCTCCAAAATCCAAAGAAATCAACTAACCACTGTGCCTCTTTTTTTGGTCATAAATGGGGTCAAATGCAACAGCTTATGCTTCAATTTAGAAGAGATATCTTGACATGCCCCACAACACTGGACTCCGAGAAATTTCACCAAGGTGGAAGGCCCCTGTACTCTTGCTGAATTTATCACCCATCAACTCTCACACAAATGACTTACCAATAAGTCTAGAGTCACTGCTACATCTTGCTCACTAGGTCCAATGAGCATATCATCAATATAATGAACCAGTGTGATGTCTTGTGGGAGGGAGAGATGATCATGGACCCTGTAGACATTATTATGACATAGGGTTGGAGAGTTAATATACCCATTAGGCATGAGAGTGAAGGCATATTCCTGGCTTTGCCAGGTGAAAGCAAATTGTTTCTGGTAATCCTTACCAATGGTAATTGGTAAAAAAACATTTGCCTGATCAATACCTGCATAACAGGTACCAGGGAATATGTTGATTTGCTCAAGCAATGTTATAACATGTGGAACAGCAGTTGCAACTGGAGTCACCATCTGGTTAAGTTTATGATAATCTACTGTCATCCTCCAAGATACATCTGTTTTCTGCACAAGTCAAATAGGAGAGTTGAATAGGAATATGATGGGAATCACCACCTCTGCATCCTTCAAATCCTTGATGGTGGCACTGCTCTCTGCAATCCCTGCAGGAATTCAGTGTTGCTTTTTAAAAAATGATTGATAGAGCCTTTTATTAATACTCAGAAGTCTACATCATTATAATAGGAAAACAACTGTTTCTGTAATGAGTAGTTACATAAAAACTATCCATGGCCTAATAAGAGTTTTAGTGTGTACTAGGTTTGATGCATATCATAGAGACAGGACATCAGCTTGCTGGAATCATTAGGGTATGACTGATAATGAGAAACTAATTTATAAACCATTCTCTGAAGAGCTTTACCAAACAGTAATCCCTCTGAAATTAAAACAGAAAATGAAACTTATGTTTATACCTAGTTTTAGGTATAAATTACAATATACAAATCTCATTCAAAATTTTGTGGTTTTGATGTTACTTTTTCTATGTTGTGCAACTGAAATTCAAAACTCAATTTAAGGTCATGAATTTGAATGTGAAATAAAGTTGTGATTTCTCAGCCTTAAAGTTTATTACAAAACAATTAACCAACAGATACTCTTGCAAAGAGTAATACTTTTCCTTCCTTGTTTCTTTCCAGCATTGATCATTCTAAGGCTTTGTAAGCACATCCAGGAGTCAAGCAGGAACTGCTGATTTGGTCAAAAATCCATCTTCGATGAGAAGAACCTTTCTTTACAGATCTGTGCATTGATGTGGGGCTCTAGAATGCCATAATCATAAGGTAAGTTGGGGAAGCTGTGCTTTTGCCTGGAACCTAAAATTCCCAAAGGTGGTACCAACTTCCTACTTATGCTTCTGGGCCCACCTCCAGGCCCCTTCAGCCTTTGGGGGAGGTATGACTGTGTCCTTGGTGGTGGCTGCATGGTCCATGGCACTAGGCCCAGATTTGCTTTTGATTTACAATTTTGCTGGTAGGGGCAGTTCTAGTGGGTTCCACCTGGCCTTTTTCACTGGAATAACCCTCACTCCACAAGTTGGGGATCCAATGTGGGGATTCTGCCAGTTAATGATTATATCTGTTACAATTACACATTCTGGAACTAAAGATAAAAACACAGAATTGGGCTGGGGACCCACTGGACCCACTGTGAGATGGACCTGAGCTAAAACTCCATCAGTCACCTCATCTCCATAAGTCCTTACTCTGACTGGTGAGCCACAGTGAAGTTTGGGGTCTCCTGGAATTAATGTCACTTTTGAGCTAGTGTCTAATAATCCCCAAAATGTCTGATCATTTCCTTTTCTGCAATGCACCTTGGTAAAAGGCTGTAGGTTTCTTTGGGGAAAGTTGGGAGGAAGTTTAAGAGTATAAATTTTTTGCAGTGTAACAGTATCCCAAGGAGATCTGGCCTTCCCCTCATTCAAGGGGCTCTGGGTCTTTAAACTGTCTCAAGCCTGGGAATTGATTAAGGGGCCATGAGTTTTTGTTTCTGTAATTCAAGTTAGGGTTTTGTTCACTCGACCGAGAACAATTCTGCTTATAAAGATTAAGAGGAATTTAGTAGACTGCCCATCTGTTTTACCTCTAGGCACCCCATGATCTATTAGTCAATGCCATATGTCTATATGACTCATATGCTTTTGATTGATGCTATGATTCTGTTTTTCATCGTGGTAGACACATGCACTTGTCTTTGGCAATTGAGTTCTACTATTTGGCTTCTGCCAGCCCAGGATCTGATCATCCCCATACTATTTTTTTCTCCCCCACCTCATACTATTTAAGGGTTCTAGCTCCATGAGAGCAGTTTCCACAGTAATATCTGACCTACAGAGAAGAACAACCACAGAACTCTTCAGGGAAGATAGAATTAATCTCACAAATTTATACCTCACAGTCTGGTTAAAGTTGTGTCCTCTGAACATTCCTGGGGTAGGTGGGCAGATCTTAAATGAAAAATCCATTCTAGCATAGCAGTCTCTCTAAGCCTTTGGATCCAGTCATCTACAGTATACTAGGGTAAATGGAGCATCTTGACCTCAGGCATTGTAAGTTACTTTTGGTCCATGTTTCAGCCAGCAACCTACACAAACTCTTAGAGCCCTTTCTAACCCTTTGAGCTACAACATTGAATCCAGAATCTCTGCTTAGTGGGTGTGATGTTTAGCCCAAATGCCCATGGTCACTACCCTTGCCATGTTACCTTCTCTTTCCCAGCCCACAGCATTGGCCTCTTGGGGAGGCCCTTACAATCAGTTGACTGAGGATGAGAAAACGCGGGCCTGGTTTACAGATGGTTCTGCACGATATGGAGGTACCACCCGAGAGTGGATAGCTGCAGCACTGCATCCCTTTTCTGGGACATCCTTGAAGGATAATGGTGAGGGCAAGCCCTCATGGTGGGCAGAGCTTTGAGCAGTGCATCTAGTTGTTCATTTTGCTTGCAAAAAGAAATGGCCAAAGGTGTGTTTGTACAGTGATCCACGGGCTGTTGCCAATGGTTTGGCTGGATGGTCAGGGACTTGGAAGGAACATGATTGGAAAATTGGTGACAAGGAGGTCTGGGGAAGAGCTATGTGGATAGATCTTTCTGAGTGGGCAAAAAACATGAACATATTTGTGTCCTACGTGAATGCTCACCAGAGGGTGACTTCAGCAAAGGAATAGTTTAATAATCAAGTGGATAAGATGAACTGCTCTGTGGCTAATGCTCAGCCTCTTTCCCCAGCACTCCTGTCATTGCCCAATGGGCTCATGAACAAAGTGGCCATGGAGGTAGGGATGGAGGTTGCGCATGGGCTCAGCAACATGGACTTCCCCTCACCAAGGCTGACATGGCTACAGCCACTGCTGAATGCCCAATCTGCCACCAGCAGAGACCCACACTCAGCCACAGATATAGCACCATTCCTCTAGGTGACCAGCCTGCTACCTGGTAGCAGGTGGACTACATTGGGCCACTTCCACCATGGAATGGGCAGCAATTTGTTTTAACTGGAATAGACACATACTCTGGCTATGGGTTTGCATTTCCGGCATGCAATGCTTCTTCAAAAACTACCATCCGTGGAATTACCAAATGTCTTATCTACCACCATGGCATTCCCCACAGCACTGCTTCGGATCAAGGAACCCATTTCACAGCAAATGATGTGCGGGAATTGGCACATGCCCATGGAATTCACTGGTCTTACCATGTTCCCCATCACCCTGAAGCAGCTGGATTAATAGAACGGTGGATTGGCTTTTTGAAGACTCAATTACGGTGCCAAATAGCTGGCAATACTTTGCAGGGCTGGGGCAATGTTCTCCAGGAGGCTGTGTATGGTCTGAATCAGCATCCTCTCTATGGTGCTGTTTCTCCCATAGCCAGGATTCATGGGTCCAGGAATTAAGGGGTGGAAATGGGAGTGGCACCAATCACTATTACCCCTAGTGACCCACTAGGAAAATTATTGCTTCCTGTCCCTGCAATCTTAAGCTCTGCTGGTCTATAGGTTTTAGTTCCCAAAGGAGGAGTGCTGCCACCAGGGAACATAACAAAGATTCCATTGAACTGAAAGTTAAGACTGCCACCTGGCCACTTTGAGCTCCTATTACCTGGGAATCAACAGGCAAAGAAGGGAATTACTGTGCTGGCTGGGGTAATTGATCCTGACTATCAAGGGGAAATAGGATTACATCTACATAATGGGGGTAAAGAGGAGTTTGCCTGGAATGCAGGAGGTCCTCTAGGGCGTCTCCTAGTCCTGCCATGCCCTGTGATTGAAGTCAATGGAAAATTGCAACAAACCAATCAAGCAGGACTAACAATGGCCCAAAATCTTTGGGAATGAAAGTTTGTGTCACCCCACCAGGCAAGGAACCACGGCCAGCTGAAGTGCTTGCTGAAGGTAACGGGAACATGAAATGGGTAGTGGAAGAAGGTAGTGATAAATATGAATTTCGACCACGTGACCAGTTACAGAAAGGAGGACTGTAATAGTAATGAACCCTTCTTCCATGTTTCATTATGAGTAGAATTGTATATGTACACAAAATGAATTTCTTTGTTTTCTTCCCCAACCTTTTCCCCTATCATGAAAAGTTGTATTAATTCCATGGCATAATATTTAAGGATGTCAAGTTTAAGAGTGAATATTACCCAAGGACTTGCACCCTGTTCTGTGGTTAATTAATGCCTTTCTGGTTGTACGCAGGGGAGTTGAACATTGTTAGGCAGAAATATATATGTATGCTTCTCTGTTATTGTTTTTCTTAGAGACTAAGTATGGTTTAGGGTAATGTACATGACTGCCGAGTTGACAAGGGGTGGACTGTGATGGTTAGGCTAATGTGTCAACTCAGCCAGGTAATTGTGCCTAGGTGTTTTTTCCAGAAGCACTGGGCTAATTGTAATACAAGAGCATTTATGGACTTCAATCACCAGTGAGTTTACGGCGTGGATGGCTGATTGCATCTGCATCAATCAGGAAGATTACATCATCAATGGATGGCACATTTATCCAATCATTTGAATGACTTAAAAGGGGAAGTGATTTCAACATTAAGAGAGAATTTCCCAGCTCGTCGTTGGACAGGCAATTTCTCCCAGAAATTCATCAAGACCCTTCGTCGGAATTTCATCGGAGCCACTGGTTTGCAGCCTGCCTGTGGAACCTGGACTTGTGCACCCCCACGGTCATGTGAGAGACTCTTAAAAGCTCATATTATTGACAGATATCTCCTTTTGATTCTGTTTCCCGAGAGAACCCTACTAATACAGTGGGCTTATATAAAAAAGTGAGCCTGATCCAACTTTATTTTTCTTCCAGCATTTACCCATACCTGTAATATCCATTCCCACATATATTCCCTTTATTTCTGCTTATATAAAATTGGAAAATTCATGCAGTTCTTTTAGAGTATAGTGTACTTACTCACGGGTTATACTTTTTACTTCACTTTTGGGGACTTGTGATTTTAGGCTACTTAAAGGTCTGGAAGAGAAGAGGGATGGTGGGGTGGGTATGGAGAAAAATTAGAAGTGTTTTACCAGCTAATTACCTCAGGGCCTTCTCTTGAAGTTTCATCTGGTGAGACAGGATTAAACTCTTCAGGTATGGGTTGGATGTCAGACTCCTCAGGACAGGGTGGATTTTGGGTGATGGTTTCTTCAGAGAAGGGAGGTGGTGGAAAAACCTTGAGGCAGGCTGAAGATTGGGTAGTACAGGCTTGAGGCTGGGTGATACCCTCCTCAAGACAAGGAGAGGTCCAGGCTCTTTGGGGCAAATAAAAATTAATAATAATATATTTTAAATAAATATAAAAATAAATAAAAAATAAAATAAAAACTTTTTCATTGTGTCTTTCATCATCATAAGATGTTTTCTTTTATGTACAGTGTCAATTTCTTCCATATCTATCCCAAGTGTCATACTTTATTTGCTTTATCTTCAGAGAAATCTTAGATTACAGAAAAATCACATAGAAAATATACAAGATTTCCCTATACCCAGCCCCCTCTCCATCTCCCACTCATGATTATTATTAACATTTTACATATAAATGGTACATTTGTTATAATTGATGTACAAATATTGAAGCATTGCTACTAACTATGGTCACTGATTTGCATTTTGATTTGCATTTTGCACCATACAATTTTATAGGTTTTGACAAAATTTAAAATGGCCTGTATCCATCTTGAATGACCATGAAGAACAATTCCAATTCCCTAAAAATGTCCTATGTTCCATCTTTGCTATTCTGTCTCCCCACTCACCTCAGAATCTAAGGTATCAAATAGGCTTCAATTTTTAAACAATAAGGTTCATAGTTACATGCTATAATATTGAGGGTTTGCCATATTGATCTCTTTTCTTTTATTAGGGACTACCCATGTTCTGGAAAGAGTCTTGCCTGTCTAATTGAGAACATAGAATGAATTCCCAGGATGAGAGTTTAATATTTTCATGTTTATTTTGTGAGTCTACACCCACTGAGATAACACACTATAATAAGATGAACACTTTTATATTCCATAGAAGCATGCCCCGGTTGTGCTTTATCTTGCATATACTGCACACCAAAAAACCCTGAACCAGTAACCCTGCCCTGCCATATTTGCCAAAAGAAAATTCCCACAATAGTAGTTTTAACCACAGATCTACAAATCCCCAGAGTTCACCTGTTCCTTCCTCCAGCCCTACTACTAATTCCATTGATTGTCCAACACCCACACCCTACTCCACCTCACATTCCAGCCCTGTTGAACCCAATCACAACACTGCATCACTATTACTCCATCCTCTGCCCAACCACCCCCTTCCATTGTGTCATAGGTCTTGCACATGTTGAGTCTCAACTCACCACACTCTACTCCCTTTCTGTCTCCTGATAACCTATCTTCTAGACGCTGGCTCTGTGAGTCTGCTCAATTTGCTTAAGTCATATCAGTGAGGTCATGTAATATTTGTCCTTCAGTGACTGGCTTACTTCACTCAATATAAGGTTTTCAAGATTCATCCATGTTGTTCCATGTGTTAACACTGCATATATTCTTACAGCTGTGTAATATTCCATTGAATGTATGTTCCACAAATTGCTTATCCATTCATCTGTTGATGGAAACTTGGGTTGCTTCCAACTTTTGGCAATAGTGAATAGCGTCACTATGACCTTTGGTGTGCACATATCTATTTGTGTCCCTGCTTTCAATTCTTCTTTGTATATACCCAGAAGTGGGATTGCTGGATCATATGGCAGTTCTAGAGTTAGCTTCGTAAGGAAATGCTAAGCTGTCCTCCACAATGGCTACACTTTTCTACATTCCCACTAACAGTGGATGAGTATTCCCTTTCCTCCACATCCTCTCCAATGCTTGCAGTTTTCTGTTTTGTTTTGTTTTTTAAAAATAGCCACCAGTTTAATGGGTATAAGATATCTCATTGTAGTTTTGATTTGCATTTCCCTAATAGCTAGTGATGCTGAGCAACTTTTCATGTGCTTTATAGCCACTTGTGTTTCTTCTTTGGAGAGGTGTTAATTCAAATCTCTTGCTTATTTTAAAAATGGTTTGTTTGTCTTTTAATTTTTGAGATGTAGGATTTCTTTATATTTGCTGGATATTAGGCCCTTATCAGATAAATGGTTATCAAATCTTTTCTCTCATTGAGTAGGCTGACTTTTCACTTTCTTGACAAACTCCTTTGAAGCACAAAAAGTTTTCAATTTTGCCATTTATTTATTTATTTAATTTCTTCCTTGAGCTTTGGGTGTAAAGTTTATGAAACCATTTCCTACTACAAGATCTTGTAGATGCTTCCCTAAATTATCATCTAGGAGCTTTATGATCTTGGTTTTTATATTTATTTCTTTGATCCACCTTGAGTAGATTTTTCTATAAGATGTGAGATGATGAAACTCTCCCATTTTTTTGGATATGGATACCCAGTTTTCTCACCACCTTTTGTTGAAGAAGCCATTCTGTCCCAGTTGAGTGGGCTTGGTTGCTTTCTTAAATATCAATTGACTGTCTATGTGAGGATTTATATCAGAACTCTTGGTTTGGTTCCAATGGTCAGTATGTCTATCCTTGTGCCAATACCATGCAATTTGGGTGACTATATCTTTGTAGTATGCTTTAAAGTCAGGTAACATGATTCCTCTAATTTAGTTTTTATTTTTCAATAGGTTTTTGGCTTTTTGGGGCATCTTGCCCTTCCAAATAAATTTCATAATTAACATTTCCAATTCAGTAGAAAATGTAATTTTTATGGTATTCTATTAAATCTGTAAATCAATGTGAGTAGGACAGATATATTAATGAAGTTTAGTCTTCCAATCCATGAGAGGGAAAATTCTTCCATTAATTTAAGTCTTTGATTTCCTTTAACAATATTTTGCAGTTTTCTGTGTATAAGTCTTTTACATCTTTAGTTAAGTTGGTTCCTAAGTACTTGCTTCTTTTAGTTGCTATTGTAAATGGAAATTTTTCTTGATTTCCTCCTCAGGTTCCTCAAAATTGGTGTACAGGAATGCTGCTGATTTTTGTGTTGATTCTATATCCTGCCACTTTACTGAACTCATTTATCATCTCTAGAAGGTTTGCTGTATATTTTTCAAGGCTTTCTATGGATAGGATCATATCACCTTCAAACAGTGAAATTTTTATTCCTTCTTTTCCAGTTTTCATGACTTTTATATCTTTTTCTTGCCTAACTACTCAAGCAATTACTTCTATCACAATGTTAAATAAGAGCACTGACAGTGGACATCCTTTTCTTGCCCCAGATCTTAGGGGAAAGCCTTTAGCATTTCACCATTGAATATGATGCTATCTGTGGATTTTTGATATATACCCTTTATCATGTTGAGTAAGTTTTCTTCTATTCCTATCTTTTGAAGTGTTTTTGTCAAGAAAGGATGCTGTATTTTGTCATATGCTTTTTCTACATAAAAGAAATGATCATGTGATTCCTTGCTTTCAATCTGTTAATGGCATGTATTTCATTGGTTGATTTTCTTATGTTGAACCATCCTTGCATATCAGGGATGTGACCCATTTGATCATTGTGTATAATGCATTTGATGTTTTGGAAATTAGCAACTATTTTGTACAGGATTTTAACATCAAGATTCTTTAGAGAGATTAGTCTGTAGTTTTCTTTTCTTGTGGAGTCTTTATGTGGCTCTTGTATTAAGGTGATGTTGGCATCATAGAATTAGTTAGGCAATGTTCCCTGCACTTCTATTTTCTGAAAGAGTTTAAGTAAGATTGGTGTTAACTTTTTCCAGAATGATTGGTAGAATTCACCTGTGAAGCCATCTGGTCCTGAGTTCTTCTTAGTTGGAAGGTTTTTGTTGACTAATTCAATCTTGTTACTTGTGATTTGTCTATTGAGTTAATCAGTATTCACTTTCATAAATGTAAACTGCTAGAAATTTGTCCATTTTAATGAATTCAGAAAGATTGAAATTATACAAAGTAATTGCTCTGACCACAATGAAATGAAGCTAGAAATTAATAAGGGAATGAGACCGAGAACAGGCATAAAAATATGGGAGTTAAATAACACAATCTTAGAAAATCAGTGAGTCAAGGATGAAACTGCAATGAAATAACTGAAATTGAGAACACAACATATCAAAACCTTTGGGATGCAGGAAAAGCTGTGCTGAGATGGAAATTCTTAGCCATAAATGCCTGTATTAGAAAAGAAGAAAGAGCCAAATTTAAAGACCTAACTGCACAGTTAGAGGAACTAGAAAACAAACAAAAAACTAAAGCAAGTAGAAAAAAGGAAATATGAAAAATAAAAGCAATGCTAAATGAAGTTGAGAATAAAAAACACTAGAAAAAATTAATAACACAAAATCTGTTTTGTTAGATTAATAAAATTGGCAAACCCTTAGTTAAACTAACAGAAAAAAAGAAAGAAGATGCAAATACATGAAAAAAAAATGTGGGAAGGGATAGCACCACTGATTCCACAGAAATAAAGAGTACCATAAGAGGATACTTTGAAAAATTGTATGCAAATAAGATGGATAACTTAGATTCAACAGAGTTTGAAGCTTACCAGGTGATTTCAATGTGAATTAAACTGAGAATCAGTCCACATGCACTACTTTTCAACTTCAATTTGCATAAATATTAATTGGAGTATTGCTATTAATAATATGCATATTTTGATGCAGCAGGGCTGGTTTTTAACTGAGAGTCCATATAGCTAAAACGATATGGGGCCATGGACACAACGGTACTACCAAGCTCCTCTTTTCTCTCAGGAAAATGAAACCTGACAAATAATTTTGAAAAATGACCCCTATATTTAGAATCCAAAACACCTGTACAGCATTTCATCATTTGGAAAACTTTATTAGCTTTGAACAAAATTTAAAAGCATATTTACAATGGCATTTAATATTCAAAGCCAAGAGAACAGTCCATATTAATTACCTTTAGTGAGTTCTAGGGAGCAAAATCTCTTTTCTCAGGATAGGGATGCTTAAACTAGATGTAGATCTCATGGTTGGTCCTTTACAAAATGTCTTGCAAAGTTCAGTCAACTGCTCACCAAATGCAGATGAATTTTTATCTTCCATTTCATATTATACTTTTCTATGTAATAAATTATAAAACTGAGTTTGATGCATACCATTTTCTATTGAACATCAATTTACATAATCATAATAGTGTCTGTACATCCATCCCCAGTTTTATCAGGGGTTCCATCATGTGCACACACACAGCACCTGGGGAAGTGCTGATTCTTCAGGCACAGCTGGTCCCTGCATCCTTCTTCTCCTCAGGCCTTCAGTCACCTCCAAGTCATGTGCACATTCCTTGCATAGAATGTTTATTTTTTTTTTAAGGAAGAACCAGGGAATGAACCTTGGACCTCATGCATTGGAGGCAGGCACTCAACCACTGAGCTACATCACTCCCATATTCAATTTTCAGAAATGGTCTATTAGGCTTTTCATAAGGACTTGATCGAAGTCTTCTTTCAGGCATGACCCTAACCCTCAGTTGGGTAATTGGCAGGGCTTTATCCCACTTGAGATGAGTTTCTAAACATATATTGTCAATGGCTTTTTTAAGGTGGGATTCATTTGCTCAGTCTTCCCTGTATATTGAGGTCTTCAGGGAGAAAGCAAGTGCCAATCTATCATAGTCCAGACACATCTTTAGTCACTTTAGAAATAAAGGCTCTATTGTCTATTGACTCTATTGTCACTGTATAGAAATAGGAATTTCAAGCCTTGGAATGGTTTCTTTAAGTAAGACTTTGACTACTTCTCAAGCTTTTTCCATTTGGCATGGGAAGGCTTTTACCCAATTAGTGAAAGTGTCTACAAACTGTAGCAAACACGTGAAGTTCTCAGCAGCTCTTGGCATTACAGTAAAGTCAGGTTGCCAGTCCTCTTCTCATCCTAGTATTCTGTATTGTACTCCTTTGTTGAAGGCTTCAGGCTAAGATTTAGGGTTAATTTGAGCACAAGTTACACATTGATCATTTACTGACTGAATCATCCTGCAGAGATTGGGTCCTATGAGGAACTGACTTATCCACTGGAACAGTTTCATGTCAATAATAAGTGTGCGTAAATAAGTGGTAATGGGTTTCACTAGGCTTTCAAATATGAATAATTTGTGGTAGTCTTCCCAAGATACTGCCAGGGACTCTCTTTTCAACCAGCCATTATCTGTGGTTTGAGTATATCCCTATTTATTTATTTATTTATTTATTTATATTTATTTATTTCCCACCTTGCTGCTTGTGTTTGCTCTCTGCTCTCTGTGTCCTTACATTGCATGTTTCCTCTGTGTCTGCTTGTCTGCCTTTGGTGTGTCAACTTGCTGCTCCAGTTCTCCACAGGCAAGGACCATCAGCTCTCCATGAGCATGGGCATGGGCCATCAGCTCTCTGTGGGCATGGGCCAGCTTGCCCTCACCAGGATGCCCGAGGAACTGAACCCATGGCCTCCCATATGGTAGATGGGGGTCCAATCATTTGAGTCACATCTGCTTCTCTATCCCCACTCTTTTTCTCTGGCTAAATCTTTTTTCCAGTATTGGGGTTTCCCAAATAGCTTTAAGTTAGGGTCTCACCAACTCTGGGGTATTAGTTGGTGGTCCAGTCTTTCAGCATGGAGGGGAATAATAAAAATTGGTTCTATTCTCCTTGCAACTAACTTAGTGGCTTTATCAGCTAAACAGTTCTGTTTGCATCCCTGCTATTGAAAGTTTTGTGTCCTCTGCAATGAATGACTGTTGATTCCTTGGGGGAGCATCAAATCTTCAAAGAACTTTAGAATGAGATCAACATGTTTTATATCCTTAGTAGTTGTATTGAGTAATTCCCTCTTTTTCCAAATGGCTCCATAGGTATGTAACAATGCAAAGGCAAATGTGGAGTTTGTATAAATGTTCACTCTTTGTCCTGTCCTTAACTGGAGGGCTTTTCTAAGGGCTACTAGTTCAGTTCTCTCAGCTGAAGTCTCAGAGGGCAGAGATCCTGCTTCCAAAGTCACCAGGGTGACTATGAAGTATTTTGCCCTTTGCTTCCTATGGTCCATAAAACTAATTTCATCAGTAAAAAATTCAAGAGCTGGGATTTTTAGAGTTACATCAGTCACTCCCAGTCTAATGGAGTATATTTTCTTAAGGAGCTGTACACAGTCATGTTTGAGGAGTACCACTCTTGTTTATCCTAAGCTCTCAGAGGAAGGTGGCAGAGTGAAGTTTTTCAATAGTCTTTAAGGTCATAATAGGATTGTTTAACAGAGAGGATTGATTGATCTCCTTTTTCTTTAAATATGAGGAATATAGATGTAAGCTGGAGAGCTTAATGTGAATTTTTCTGTCTCTAGAAGGTCACAAGTAGCTGCACCTGTGTGCAGATAGGCAGGTCAGCCTTGATATGTAGGGTCTAGCTGTTTTACAGATATGCTCTCAGTCAGGTTCTCCTCCAAAGCACTGAGCAAAAACTCCCAGGGTGCTGCTGTGCCATTGAAATAAGAACAAGTGGCACTTTTTTTTTGTAGTCTGGCAGTCCTAGAGCTGGGGCAGTAAATAATTTTTCCTTAGGTTTCTAAATGTAATTGCACATTCTGGTGTCCAGAACAGGGCCTCTTTTACATTTCTTTAAGGGATTCATATAGTGGCTTAGCTATAAGTCCAAAATTAGGTATCCGCAGCTTATAGTAATCAGCCATGTCTAGAAACCCTATGAGTTCCTTTTTGTTCTTAAGCTTGATACTACATATAAAGCTTCCTTTTGACTAGGCAGAAGGGCCTGCTGTCCTTCAGAGGATTTAAAACCAAGATATTTAACCTGCATTTGTGTAACTTGGGCCTGCTTTTCTGACATTTATATCATTTTTCAGCTAGTCTCTGTAACATTATTACTATGTTTTCATCTGAAGATTCTTGTGTTTTGCTATGTTATGTACATATTGAAGGAAGAGTCCTTCCCTGAGTTGCACCACCTGCAGATCCATGGATAAGGCTTGCCTCAAAAAGGTCAGAGAATTCTTAAGCCCTTGTGGTAGCACAGTCCCACAATACTGTTGCTTCATTTCATTGTTGGGATCTTCCCATTCCAAAGCAAAGAGTCTCTGTGATTCCTTCTCTAGCAGGATGCAAAAAGAAAACATCTTTTAATTCCAGGACTGTGAATCAGGTGTATGTGTTAGTAAATTAACAAAGAATGTGTAGAGATTGGGCAGCACTGGGTAGACATCCTCCACTATCTGATGAATAGTTCTCAATTCTTGGACAAATCTACACCCCTGAGTATCTGGTTTAAGCAGTGGTAAGATAGGTGTATTAAAGTAGGGTTGACAGGGTCTACCAGAAACTCCATGAGTTTCTCATACTTTTTACATAATAGCAAAAGCACACAATGTTTGTCCTTTTGTGTCTCTCTTGCTTCACTCAACATAATGTCCTCTGGGTTCATCCACTGTGTCATATGCTTCACGATTTCATTTCTTCTTACAGCTGTATAATATTACATCACGTGTATATAAGACAGTTTGTTTATCCATTTTTCAGTTGATGGACATCTGGGTTGTTTCCATCTTTGGACAATTGTGAGTAACATCATTTTGAACATTGGTGTGCAGATGTTTCTTTGTGTCACTACTCTCAGTTTTCTGGTTATATACCTAGCAGTGGTATTGCTGCATCACATGGCAGATCTATATCCAACTTCCTGAAGAACCACCAGACTTCTACAGTGGCTGCACCATTCTATATTCCCAACAATAGTGCATAAGCATTCCTTTCTCTCCCCATCCTCTCCAACATTTGTAATTTTCTGTTTTGTTAATAGTGGCCATTCTAGTAGGTGTGAAATGATCTCATTGTAGTTTTGATTTGCATTTCGCTAGTCACCAATTATGTTGAACATTTTTTTTCATGTGTTTTTTCACCATTTCTATTTCTTCTTTAGAAAAATGTCTTTTCAGATCCTTTTCCCATTTTTAAAATCAGGTCATTTGCCTTTTTATTATTGAATTGTAGGATCTCTTTATATATTAGGGATACTTGTCTCTTGTTGGGTGTGTAATTTCCAAATTTTTTCTCCCATTAAGTAAGCTGTCTTTTTACCCTCTTTTCAAAGTCCTTCGAGATGCAGAAATCTTACATTTTTTGGAGGTCTCATTTATCTATTTTTCATTTGTTGCTTGGGCTTTGGGTATAAGGTATAAGAGACCTTCAGCTACTACAAGGTCTTGTAGATGTTTCCCTGCATTATCTTCTAGGTGTTTTATGGCCCTGGCTTTTATTTAGGTGTTGTTTTCATTTTGAGTTGATTCTTGTATCGGGAATGAGATAGGGGTCTTCTTTCATTCTTTTGATTATGGATAACCAATTCTCCCAGCACCATTTTGTGAAGAGACTGTTCTGTCTCAGAAAATTGGACTTTATAGGCTTATCAAAAATCAGTTGATCGTAGAGGTGAGGGTTTATTTCTGAACTCTTATTTCAAATTTATTGATCAATGTGTTTATCCTTATTCCAATGCCATGCTGTTTTGCCCACTGTAGCTTTATAATGCACTTTAAGATCAGGAAGAGAAAGCCTCCCACATCATTTTTTTCTAGGATGTTTTTGGCTATTTGTGACAGTTTTCCTTCCCAAATAAATTTGGTAATTTCCTTTTCTATTTCTGTAAAGTAGGTTGTTGGAATTTTGATTGATATTGCATAGAATCTAGAAATCAGTTTGGGTAGGATTGACAACTTCATGATGTTTACTCTTCCAATCCATGAACACAGAATGTCCCTACACTTGTTTAGGTTTTCTCTGATTACTTTTAATAGCATGTCATCATTTTTTGAATACAGATCTTTTACATTCCTGGTTAAATTAATTCCTAGATATTTGAGTCTTTTTGTTGCTATTGTACATGGAATTTTTCAAATTTCTTTCTCATCTTGCTTATTACTAGTGTATTGAAAGGCTAATGATTTTGAATGTTGACCTTATATCCAGCCATTTTGCTGAATTCATTTATTAGTTCTAATAGCTTTATGGTAGATATTTTGTAATTTTCAGAATATAAGATTATGTCTTTTGCAAATAGTGAGAACATTGCTTCCACTTTTCCATTTTGGATTTCTCTTACAGTCAATGTAGGTTGTGCTTTTCTAGGAATTTGTCCAGTTCATATAGAATGTCTAATATGTTGGCATACAGTTACTTATAATATCCTCTTATGAGAATTTTTATTTCTGTGGGGTTGGTCATAATGTCCCTGCTCTTGTTTCTAATTTTTTTTGTATATTTTCTCCTTTTTTTTTTTTCATCTACCTAAGGTTTTGTCAATTTTATTGATCTTCTCAAAGCACCAGTTTCTGGTTGTGTTGATTTTCTCTATTGCTTTTTTGTTCTCAATTTAATTTATTTATTCTCTAATCATTGCTATTTTTTTTTCTTTCTGCTTGCTTTGGGATTGATTTACTCTTCTTTTTCCAGTTTCTACACTTGTTCAGTTAGGTCTTTTATTTTAACTTTCTGCCTTTTTAATATAGGCATTTAAGACTATAAATTTCTATATCTTGTCAAAATTTACAAAATATGTGGGAGAGAGTAAAAACTATGGTGTAAACTAAAATCCACTCTTAGTGGCAATCCTCCAATATGTTTCCATCAATTGTAAAAAATGTACCACACTAAAGAAAGATGTTAATGTGGGAAAGTGTGGAAGGGGTAGGGAGTAGGGCATATGGTAATTCGCCTCATTTTTTATGTAACATTTATGTGATCTAAATATCTTTTAATAAGTAAAAAAAATAAAATTAAAAGTTAAAAAAGACTATAAATTTCCCTATCAGGACATCTTTCACCATGTCCCATAAGTTTTGTTCATGTTTTCATTCATCTCACGATATCTGCTAATTTCACTTGCAATTTATTCTTTGACCGAGTAATTAGGAGTATGTTGTTTAGCCTACATATATTTGCGACTTTTCCCCTTTTCTGCCTATTATTGATTTCCAGCTCCATTCCATTATAATCAGAGATTGTGCTTTGTATAATTTCAATCTTAAATTTATTGAGAGCTGTTTTGTGGCCCAACATGTGTTCTCTCTGGAGAAAGATCCATGAGCACTTGTGAAGAATGTATATCTTGCTGATTTTGGGTACAATGTTCTGTATATGTCTGTTAAGTCCAGCTCATTTATTATATTGTTCAAGTTCTTTGTTTCCTTGATGATCTTCTGTTTAGTTGTACTATTTATTGATTTGAGTGGCATGTTGAAATCTCCAAATATTATTGTAAAGACATTTATTTCCCTACAGATTTTGCCTCATGTATTTTGGGGCAACCTGTTTAGGTGCATAGATGTGCCTTTTATTAATGCATAATGGTGTTGTGCATCTTTTATCACCTTTTTACATTTAAAGTCTGGTTTGTCTGATGCCAGTACAGGTACTCCTGCTCTCCTTTGGTTACTGTTTGCATGAAATATCTTTTTTCAACATTTCATGCTCAGACAATTTTCATCCTTGAGTCTATGAGTCTCCTGCAGACAGCATATGGATTACTCATGCTTTCTTATCCTTTCTGTCAGCCTATGTCTTTTGATTGGGGAGTTTAATCCATTAACATTCAATGTAATTGTTGTAAAGGCATTACTTACTTCAACCATTTAATCCTTCGGCTTTCATAGGTCATATCTTATTTATGTTGTCTTTTTACCCTTTTGGTTAGCCTTTCTGATTGTTTTCACTTCTACACTCTCCTCCAAGCTTCTCTTTCTGGTTTTCCTAGTTTTTTTATTTTTAAATTTTCTTATTTTTTATTTTTCCTGGCAGCAGAACTCCCTTTAGTATTTCCTGAAGAGCTGGATTCTTATTTACATATTGTCTTAGTTTTTCTTTATCTGTGACTATATTATACTGACCATCATATTTGAAGGACAGTTTTGCTAGAGAAATAATTCTGGGTTGGCAATTTTTCTCTTACAGTACTGTAATTATATCATACAACTGCCTTCTCACTTTCATGGTTTCTGAAGAGAAATCTGCACTATATCTTACTGGGTGTCCATTGTTTGTGATTTTTCAGTTCTCCCTGCTGCTTTCAGAATTTTCTCCTTATCTTTGGCATTTGGCATTCTGAATATTATGTATCTTGGGGTAGGTCTATTAGGATTTATTCTAATTGGAGTATGCTCTGCTTATTGGACACATATATTCATGTCTTTCATGAGAGTTCAGAAAATTTTGGCCATTATTTCCCCAAATACTCTTTCTGCCTCTTTTGCCTTCTCTTCTCTTTCTGAAGTGCCCATGAAAGTATGTTGGTTCACTTTGTGCTATCATTCAACTCCTTGAGCACCTGCTCAATTTTTTCCATTCTTTTCTCTCACTGATCTTCTCTCCTTAAAATTTTAGCTGTTCTGACCTGATTCTTTCTTCTATGATTTCCAATCTGCTGTTGAATGCCTCTATTGTATTTTTAATCTCACTTTCTGTGTCTTTCATTCCCATAAGCTCCTTTACTTTTCTATCCAAGATTTTAAGTTTTTCTTTATGCTCTCCCAGCATCTTCTATTTTCTTTACTTTTGAGGTATTTTTACTTTGATAAGAGGTATTTTCTTATTGAATAACATTTTACCTTTTTTGTTGTTGCTGTTAATCCAATACTTGGAACAAAAAGTAAGAATTCAGCCTTGTGCGAAGAACTTGTATCAGAAATACTTCAGAATCACTAAAGCTACCGATATAAGAAATTTTAAATCACTTGTTTGGCAGGTTGGTAAAAACATATGTGCAAAAAAGAAAAAAAAAATCTTCAGTACTAGAAGGGGAAGGAAGAAAATAATTTGTAAATGCTTCTTCTAAAATAGGTGGTGTTCTATACTTCAACTTATTTTAGCAATACAAAGCACAATCTCTAATAGAGTTGATAAAGGTGATAAGTATAAATTATGAAATGGAATAGCCTATGAGATTTAAAGTATTAAAACTTATATACCACAAGAGTAAGTATAATGGATATTGCAAAAATTTTTGTTAAAACTCAAAGGTTTTACCAAATACCATTGCTACTTAAACAAAATATTTTTAATAGATTAATAAGTCAATGAGAATATTACACCAGATTCAGGATTGAAAGGATGTAGTCCTCCATGAAGATTTCAAAGCTAGACTTCACCTCACCTTAATTAAAAAATACTTTATTCCTGAAAATGCAAAACATAACCTAAGCCTTTTTCCTGCTGAAGGGTTTTTCTCAATGTTAATGGCTGCTGAAAAGTGTGATGGCTGCTGAAGGCTGGGGTGGCCAAACATGGCTAGAAAGCCAAGTCCCATAGCCCAGAGCAGTCCTCACTGAACAACAAATTACACAGTGAACAGTGGGTTACATGGGAAGAGGAACCAATTGGAGCTCACCCAGTATCTTATTAATGTCTTTTATTTATTTATCCATGTTGTTACTTCAACTCTTGTGTTTTATTAGGGACTTTTATTTCTTCCTGTGCCTGAGCCATATATTTTTTTCTACTAGTATGGCTAGCAATTTTTCCTAATGTCTTGGCATCTGATCATGATGCTGAGTTTACTTTGATTTTCAGCTCATCCTTCTTGCCAAGGGATTTACTGTTAAGTAGCTATGTGCTACCATTGTTCTTTGATTCTTGGTTCTACTTGTTCAGTGTATAAAGGATTGCCCTTGTTCAACTACTCAAACCAGAGCTAAGGACCCATTTATGAGGTGCAGATTAGTTTCCAAGGGCCTGGAGAAGGAGGCATTAAAGGCATTTGATTGTCTTATTTATTTATTTATTTATTTATCCATTCTCCCTTCTTTTCATGCACTTTTCTGGTCTACCAGCAGATGGTGGTCTTTGGCAGATCTCTCAGCTCAGACTTCAGATGCTAGTGGGGAATGCATTCACTGGAACTCCAAGGGGGAGACATATGTGATGACCTCAGGGTGGGCCAAGCTTCACCATAAAATTTTTCAGAAGCTGTTCTTCTCCCTTGGCTGGCCACTCCCTCCCTTACTCTGTTTCCTCAAGAACAAGTCCAGGACACTAAGGAGGGTGTTTAAAAAGGTAAATATCTTTCATTTCCTGTGGGATCTCAGGAAAAATAACATCAAAGCCCCACCCAGTCCAGAAGTGTGAGATTCCTCCAATGCAGTAAAACAAGTTCACTGGCCAAAATCTGAATTTGGGGTAGGCTGTGTCCCTCCTTCTCCCCTGTCTTGGGAAGAAGGCCTCTGCAAACCCCTCAGTCTGCAACCATCTGCCAGGGGCCAGTGGACCCCTGCTCTTTGCTCTGAGTGTGTTGGAAAGGGCACTAGCAGGTACTGCTGCAGCATTACTAATGGGATTTTTCCAACTGGCCAAGACTCCTTTCCTTCACCCCTCTCCTTCTGGGTGGCCCTTATCCCCAGAACAGCCTTCCAGACAGTCTCCTCTTGGACTCTAGCTATTCATCTGGAAGAGAAGTGATCTCAATGCCTCTTAAATCCTCCATCTTCCAAGCCATTATATTGGCCACGGTCTTTTTCTAGCACTATTCTCCGTTCTTCTGAAGTTAACAGCAAATTCAATAATGCCTGTATGTCCACACAACATGGAATATGAATTGCAATAATAGAATATATTTTCTATTTTCTTGGGGGTCTTCCCTATAACTTGGGACTCAATTCTTCCATTTTATAAATCTGGAGTGGAAAACAGAGTGTGTACAAACAAGTAACCATTTGGATGACCATGATTAAAAATCCCAGCTGACATTCACCTTTGTTGGAATTTCCCAGTTGTGGGAGGGCTCCCTGGCCAAATTTGGTACCACTCTGAGTAAGAGGTGGGGAAGTCACTTTTGGGGGATCTAAGGGCAATTCAAGATCATCTTCCCCTTCTTCTCCTCCTTCATAAGTTGCTGAAGGAGCAGTGGGAACAAGGAACAAGTCCAGCACTTTGAGGGGTTTGGTATCCCGGAGTAGTTTCTTCTTTTTTCTTTGTTAGCAGATTGTATTAAGCCTGTGACTTGCTAACATCACACCATGCCAGAAACATTGAATATATGGTATTTCATACCATTTACTAAGTCTTTTATAATATATTTCTAGTTGAAATATAGGATTGTATTCACGAGATCCCATTGATGGCCATTCCTAGACATGCTCTAATTTATATGTGGCCATGCATTTTTATGCAGATATATTCTCATTTTAGTCATGGGGATTCATAATCAAATTGTTCCCAATGTTTTAAGATACAATCTAGAAGATCACACTTCTCTTTCTTTCTAGAGCTCTGTTTATTCCCCAATTGTAATTCCCTGTCAGTATTTGGGTGAGTTACACTTCAAGTTTATTGATCAGAATTTTAGTACTCAACCAAGATACCAGTGGCTGGTCTCATATACCTAGGGGATGTATTCTGATGTAGAACTCTAACCTATTATCCCAGGCCCACCCAGCTCTGAACCTAAGCCAAAACCAAAGACCAGTAGTAGTCTAGGCACCTACAGCTTCAGCAGGAGATTTAAACCTTCACTCTAGAGAACAACTAATAATTTTGATAAGAAAATCCATATTCACTGAGGCAACAGAGATTCTATGGGTGATCTGTTTCCTTCATGACTGGCTGCTTTCAGGATCCTCAATGCCAGGGGCAGAGGAATCCGGATACTGGCTTTTGGAGACAAGATGTTCCTGCAAACACAGAGCAGCTTTCAGGGGTGCCTCACCTCAGGGGTCAAAGAGTCCACCAGGCAGCAAACCTCTCATAGATCACAGCATCTCAAGTGGGTTGAAAAACTTTAGAAGATCCCCTCACAGATCCTCTGGCTCCATGCCAGGCCCAGAGAATTGACTACCACACAGAGTTTGGTCACTCAAGGGAAGGAGTTTATTAAATCATTGGAGTACAGGAAATTGGATGTCTTAGACCTGCCTCCCCAACAGAAGATAGAGAAACATTATATTGGCTTGTGTAGAGGATGATTTAGGGGTTGGGTTAAGGAGACAAACAGGTGGGAGGGGCTGCATCTTGTGCTTGCTCTAAAGAATTACATGTTTATCAGGGAAAGCTACATGCTTGGTCATACATCATGCATGTAAAGAAAATGACATCTAAATCCCTCCCAGAGGCATATAAAGTACTATTATAATGAACCAAAATTCAGTGAAGTTCATTCTACTACTAAACTGAGTCTGCACTAGGAATGCAAAAATTCCATTACTTGATTAACTAACTTTTGTGGTCCACTACTGACTACAGCTACCCTACCTTGACTGACTGGTTTCTAAATAGGGCAATGTTAAGGATGGAACAAAAACGTGTGGCATTACTAAGGAAACAGCGCAGAGGGATGGGCAATTAGGGATATAAAGGAAATTCATGGGCAGCTTCATTATGGGATAATCACCTGGATGAACAAGACAATAGAGAATGAAGTTGCTCTGAATCATCTGCCTCATGCCTCATAAACCTGGATATTCTTGGATGGGCAGAGTATCACGGATTACAGAAAGAGTTCTTTCTATGTTCAAATGCACCCTCTGTGGTCCATGAAGTCCCCCTGTTTCTTGAGAGGGCTAAGCCTCCACTTACACTGGCATCCTTCTCCTCTGTTTGGGAATTCTCTTGCCCCACCGGTTACTTCTGTCATGTCTTCATGGTCTGGGCTTATGGAGTCTGTGGAACTGAAGTTAAGTGTAATACCTCAACAGACCTGCTATCTGCCTAATCCATGGGGCTTCATGTCCAACGTCCTCAGGTATTAGTTGTTGGATTTCCTAAAGAACAAGAAAAGAAAATATATTTCATGTAGATTCAGAAAAAGCCCCTCAAGCAACCTCTTTCCCAATGGGATGAGGAGCTAATCCCACCCTCATTCTGTTCTCACAAAGTGAGACATTGACATTCTTCTGCCATGATTACCTTCCCTTTGAATAGGATCCCAGGTTATTCAAGACATGCAATTTAAAGGGAAATTAGATTAGCACTCTTAAAGACCTGCTTTTGCAGAATCTGTGAAAGTCTATCTCAATAGACATTATTAAAAAAAAGAGAGAAAATATTTATCCAGAGGTACAAGGAATAGGAGACTCTGAGAAGCTACTTATAATCTTGAGGCAACCATAGATGAAAACCTAGATTAAAATATGTTTTTCCCTTCAAAATTCAAATTGTAAATTTGGCACGAGAGAAGGTGTTTTGAAATAACCAAGTAACATTGAAAAATTCCTTTCTCTTTCATTAGATTGGGAACTTCACAGTAGGAGGTATAGAATGTTATAATTGCTGCTTTACCCTCAGTACCTTATTTTTTTCATTGGTTTCTAATAAATATGACATGAATATATTTGAACTGAGAAAAAACACATCAATTATTTATTCTTCAAATGCCTTTGGCACAAATGAGTCTCCCATCACTGCTCATTTATAGTCCCACCTAAATTTCCTTTGAAATTTGAATCTTCATGTGTTACTTAGCATTTAGAATAACACAATTTTTGCATCAATGCTCAAATAAATACTATTATAAATTAAAGACTCCTTTACACAACACTTAGAGCTACATTGCTACATATTTCTCCTACCATACTATTTCTCTGAGGGATAAAATGAGGCCCAAAATGGAAACAAACCAGAACTCCACCAGTGATAGTGTTGTCTACCAGCAGATCTCAGGTTGGGGGATGCTGGGAAAGCTCTGCTGGAAGCAATGTTGCTTCCAGGGTCAGTGAGGAAGGGTTTGTGTCGGAAGTTTCCTTCCCAGGCAGGCATTTATGGTGATTAAACTTCATGTGATTGGACACTGTATCTAATCAAATGAAGAGGATCCAATCACCCTTGGTCTTCTTGCCATTTTTAATCATTTACAAAATTTCAGTAGCAACCTGTGTCTATTTTAGCAATATATGTTTTAGATAATTACAAAATGTGTGCAGATGTCAATATACTGTCTATATCTTTCTGCACCTTGCCTTTTAACTCAAATTATTTCTTGAAAGACTCCATTTGGACACATATACTGTAGGCTAATTCATTCAGGTTCACTGCTCACCACTGTTCACCACTGTTTTGTATTATATATGGATTTCTTTTATAATCCCTTCTCTTTTGTTTGACATTGATGCCCTTTCCAACATTTCCCTTCCATTAGCTATAGTGTTGTGGATATTTGGAGGACATACACTTATTATATGAAGAGAATATGAAGAATGGAAGAGCTATATCATTGCTTTGGGATAGTTTCACATGTCATCCAAGTGATCATCATGACCTCCAAGTGGTTAGACAAAGAACAGCCCCACTGACACTAGAGAAGACTCTCTGTTTTTACATATTGTGCTCCCAGTGGATAGTTTGATTTAAGGGGTTTATATATATGAAATTGTATTGGTTATTTGTATTTCACTTATTGCTTATGATGCAGTTTATAAAATTATTTACCCCATGATTTTATTAATCTGTGAATTATCTGGTCATATTCCTTTTGTCTATATTTGTTGGTCATTTTATTTTTGGTTTTACACTGGTAGATATTTTATTTTCTAACTCTTCTGGATATTATTACTTTGTAGCTGATACCATTGTCAACATATTTTCCCATTCTGTATCTGGTTTTACCTTCTATTTTCAGATAGACTTTATTGATTTTTATTTTTTCTGGAGTTTGGCATTAATTTAAATATCTAAGCTGGTGTGAGTCTGGTAGAAGTGCTCAGAATGTGTTACTTAGCATTTAGAATAACATAATTTTTGCATCAAAAATTATTCATTTATTCATGTAACATCTATGTTCTGAGCACTCACCCAGTGCCAGGTGCTGGATTAGGCCCTGGGTCCAGTGGTGAAAATTATCAATTTTCTCCATGATTTCCAGGAGTTCTGAGTATACAGGTAGAGATGGAAGAAAGTAGTAAACATATACATGTGAAAGAGAAGAGCAAGTCTCATAATTTAAATCAAGCAGGGTGCTATAAGAGTGGGTGCTAGGAAACACTAAGTGGGTGTTCCTGAAAGGAGTCACTGAGGTGATATTTATGCTGAAACCAGAATGAGTAACAGGAGCTAGCCCTGCAGGAGTCTATGAACAATGTGCCAGGAAAAGGCACATGTTGGCAGACTGAGACGTGAAGTGAGTATTGCCTGAATGGAGGTTAGAAAGGAGGCCAGTGTTGGTGGAGGGAGCCTGGGAAGAGAAGTGGAGAAGGAAGGAGGAGGGGAGGGACAGATCCTGGAGCCTGGTAGATTATATTAGTTATTTATTAGTACGTGACAACACTGCCACCAAATTTATTGGCTTATACAACAAATGTTTGTTATTGTACAGTTTCCATGAAGAAAGAATTCAGGCAAAGCTAAGCTGTGTGATTTTGCTCCAATATCTCTCCCAGACTGAGGAGTAGTCTCAACTGAGGCTTAACTTGGGAAAGATCTGCTTCCAAATATATTCATGTGTTATTTGCTGTTTGGACTGAGGGCTTGAACTCCTTTCTGTCTGTTATCTGGACCCTCCTTCAGTTTCTTGCAATATGGGCCTCTGAATATTATAGCCTGTTTCCCCAGAGTGATATATAAGAAAGGTAGAGAATATAGATATAGAGATAGAGATAGAGATAGATAGAGAGAGACAGACAGACAGAGAGACAGACAGAGAGAGAGAGAGAGAGAGAGAGAGAGAGAGAGCAAAAGATAGATTTAGCAAGACAGGAATCACAAGTGTTTTGCTTATCAATCTTGGAAAATATATATCATCACTTTGACCATATTCTATTAATAAGAAGAGAGTCACTAAGTCCAAAAAGAAGAAATTAGACAAGAACGTGTATACAAGTACGCAGAGATCCTTGGAAGCTATTTGGAAGCTTTCCACAACATAAACTAAAAGGAGGCACTTAATACTACTTGAAATATAATGGGTAACCATTAAAGGATTTTGATTCAGATGTTGATATCTGATTTTCATTGAATTTCAAGGCCATTATGTTGGGGACTGGGAAATGAAACCAAGAAGATAAGTTACTTTTCCATGATCATATCATCAAGAACCAGCCCTGTTATGAGTTGAAATCCTTGCTGCTTCCCATTCCTTCATGTAATTCTTCTATGATTTAAGTTCATGTATTGTGACCTGTCACATTAGATCATGAGTTTTATAGATATTATTACATAAATATCTTCTATAGCCCCTACAGTGTGGAAGCTTGAATGATCCTTATGGTTCTGGTGAGGAACTTGGGATGTCCAAGAGGCACAATGACCTGTTCCAGGTTTACAGATATGGCGGAAAAAGGAGATAGGTCTGAAGCCAGCTCTATGTCCTCAATACTGGGATCCTGAATATCCCAGGTCTTTCCCAGGCACTGTAGGGTGGATAGTGTTGGCACAACTGTATTGTTAAATTGATGAGGAGGCTGAAGAGGCATCAGGTTTAGGAGAGATTTTATCCAAGGAAGTAGGATATGTAATGGGGCCCCAACAAAAAACTCACTCCTTGGAGGTATTACCCAACGGAACTTGGAACCCTGGTAACCAGGGTTCTAGACATTCTAGAGACAGCCCCCAGCACAGCTCAATTGAGCAGAGATGCTTGGGAGAACAAGATGTTTTTTTATTGTTTCCTAATACCCGAAGGCTCTCACCTCAGCAAAACTGGAAGGGAGAGCATTTTTAAAAGCTTCAGGAATGGAATTGGTTCAACCCCCAACATATAAGACTCAGGCTATTTATCAAGAGACACCCAAAAGTAAGACAGCTGTCACAAGGCAGTGAAATGAAGGCTGGGCAAATATTCTGATCCTTCCTGGGCAGCCTCACAGCAGTTCCCACTCCCAGTTAGTGAAGGCTGAGCTGTTAGAAGGGGCATGAGAATGGACAGACCCTTGGCAGGAGTTGGTTTTCTAGGAGGTTGTAAGCCTGGTTGGCTCATGTTCACAGCCTGCTCATGGCTGGCTTGTTGGGAAGGAGAGTGCTGGGTTGGTGATCATCTACCCAGATGTTAATCTGCAGCCTTGAATCCATCCTTTCCTCTCTTTTCCTCATGGGCTGGAGGTGAGTGCAGTGTTCTGCTTCTAATATGGGGAGAAGAAATCTATATGGAGTCATCCCTGTGGTGACAGCCAGGCAGGGCCCTGATAACCAACTAATGAGGAGAGTGGACTTTGTGTCATGTAAAAGGGCTCCTTTCTTTACTGAGCATGTGAATGGGTGATGTGAGTGGGAGGCTTTAACTGAGGAAGGACAAGGCAGAATCTTATGTCCCACACTTACGATGGTTTCCACTAGAAGGCTAATCCTAGGGGCTTCTCCCCTGTAAGGGCAAAAGTGTCAAAGAGCTGTAGATGGTGCCCAGGGCACCCTGGGGAGAAAAGGGAAGTTAGGATCTCAGAAAAAGCTTTTGGGAGAATCCATCCCTACTACCACCACTTCTAGGTCATTCTTGTCCAATCCCTGCCTGCCCCACCCCACAATTGATGGTCAAGTCAATGAAACTGGTTCTGAAGACTTCCTCATACCTCGGTCATGGGTGCTCAGCTGCCTGTGGATGTGGACTAGACTGTACCCCTGCCCACCAGGAGAATAGTGTTAACGGGAAGAAGAGACCCACCTATTACCTACAGAGAATAAAGCAGCACAGTGCACTCAAGCTAGAGGTTGAGGTGCAATGAGGGCCTAGGGACGTCTGAGGCAGGAAAATGGATTCTGTTTTTCTCCCACATCCTCGGGATATTTATGGAACATCTACAACATGCCACTGCAGTGCCTAGCTAGAGAGGCTATCAGAACTCCTGAACCTCAGCCAGTGGAAGCCCAAAGATGCAGCAGTCGCTTAGTCAACCAGCATGTAGGGCACAGCATTACCAATTAAACACTGCAGACTTTCCAATCCAGGTGATTGGGTTCCTGCCCTGAGCTCACCTGAGGGTCCACTCTGGGCTTCCCCATGAGCTGGGACTAAAGGGTTAACCCCTGACCTTGTCCTGAGCCTCCAGGGCACTGCCACAGCTTCCAGCCTCTGTCTTGTTAAAGATTTTGAACATCATCCCTTGGCTTCATCTAAAATGTGGAGGAGCAGATCAATTGTGGGGCAATTCCGAGTTTTCAGCTGTGGAAAATTCTCAGTTATACCCCATTTCCCCAGGGCTCCAGGTGTCACCCAGACAGCCATGGTGGCCTCTTCAGAACAGCTGAAGGGCAGAGCACAAACCCTGGTTCACAACAGCCTAGGCTCTTGGTGACATGGCACAGTCATCCATGGACATGATTTGTAAAACGAATCACAGGTACAGCTGTACTTTCCCCTCAAAGACAGAAGAGTCAGGTCCCAAAGCTAGCCTAGGAAATGGAAGAAGGCATTGGTATCTGAGGAGTTTCACCTACACAGCTGGGAGACTCCTGAGAGCAGACATCTTGTAGATATACATACTAAAGCTAGTGCAATCTGATATGGCAGAGGATAATTTTTGCTGCAACTTTGGGTTTCCACTGGCTGAGGGTGCAGTGAAAGTCACCCAGCAAGGGCCGACATTTAGTGGAAGAGTCCATATCACTCTCTGACAGAGAATCCTCCCTTTACACTGAGACTCCTGGACCAATCAGAAAGCCCAGCTGGCCAAGGCAGTCACACGCCAGCACTGGGGTTCCCCCTGATCAGGTTCTGCTGGGTGGGACAGTAGGGCACAATTAGACTTGATTCCCAATGGGAAGGGGTTACTATCATTTCTGGCAGAAAGCGGGTGTTCTATCAGTGACCATTGGGCAAGGGGAAGGGAGGAAGTGTCGCGGCCTGACGTGTCCTGGGGCTGCTCTTCCTCCGAAAAAGCTGCCCTCCAACAGCTCTAGGTCTCAGGTCTCTTGCTGTGGGCAGTGTGGCTCCTTCTGCCTGGCTTCTACATGAGGGTCAGTGGTTTAGAGTTTTTTTTAGTGTTCCATTCTGACAGAGCACTACCTCACTTGTTCAGGAGGAAGAAGTCAGCAAAGGCATGGGTGAATATACAAGACTTTGCAAACATCCACTCCCATCTACTTATTGAGTGCACACAGACATCTATGAGTATACCTGAGAACAGGAGGCCCTTTCTGTCTGTCCACCTTTGACTGATGGCCATTGGGTCACCCTTCACATGGGCTTCACAATCGAAACTTGCATCAAATCAACCTGACCATTGACTGGAGGCTCTCTAGGAGAGGTTGAGCTCTTTGTCAGCTTCTCTGTTCATCAGCTTCTGTGTTCACCGAAGGCCTGACCAGCGGGGCCCCTCCGCCAATGCTGTTGAGTAGTTCTAGATGATTTGGAGCATCACAGTCATGCAGAGTGAATCTAAGGATCCTCTCCCTAATCACATGTGCTTTTCCATGGAGACAAATCTTTGCAGTTATCCAGAAATTACAATTTATACATTTTAATGAGAAAGACCTTGGAACTCTATTTAAATTAAAAGCATATCTAGCATACTTGCAGCTCTAGTTTAACTCTGTGCATGAACAAGAAAAAGTAAGCATTTAACTTTTCCAAACTGGATACTAATTTACTTAATTTCATCTACATGATTTCTCTAACTTCAGGGTAAAGATTGTGTTAAAGAAGCCATACTCTTATTAGATGTATCTTCACTGTCATCTAAATTAATCAGGGTATGTCTTCTAGGCTACAGGACTAATGACATTATCAGATACATAAAAAGAGACTCCTCCATGAAAACATTCCTTTTTCTAGAGCAACAAAGATGCTTTGAGCACTGTAATGTGGTGAAAGCATGATTAATAAGTTTTATTTTCCTCTCATTTTTGGTCTGTTTGAGTTGTGAATATGGAAGAAAATTTTAACCACTAGGAGGCAGTCCTTGTTTATTTTCAAATGATTTTGTTTATCAAAGTGCAATTGTTGGATTTGACTGCAGGCATTTAGGCCCAGGCTGTCTGAGGTTAGGTTAAGTTAATGTGGACATACAGTTTCTCTGCATTCATCGTTCATTAGTACTTTTCAAAAGTAAACTTGCCTAAAACCATTAAGGTAATAGTTTTATGCAATTATACCAGTAAGAAGGACAAAGAAACAAATAAATTTATAATGATAAATTACATGCATGACCTAAAGGAAAGGAACTCTGTGTTTACATCTGGATCAACATCTTAGGTTCTGTGTCTACATGGTCAAAGACAAGGCAGGTAATCGGAGTCACTCCTATTGGAGACAGATGTGGTAAATAATAAGAAGAACATGAGAAATGTTCTCAGAATGATTCTATTGAAATGTTTTTATGTGGATTATACTGGACAATAAACATCAGGTGATTTAGAAGCCGATGTTTGGATAGTGAATTCAATTCCATGAAATTTCTGTATGGTAGGAGAACCTGCAAAGCTGGCATAATTATGTAAACAAGGCATATGAAGAGGAGATTTTTGACAATGGGGTGGAGACACTCTGATTATCGAAAGGATAGGTGGTATTGCAGGTAAAACCTAGGTGAAAGACTTAAATCTGAACTGGGGAGACAGGCAGAAAAACTCTGGCTGTGTTTTTCTAGCCATGTAATTTTTAACATTACTAAAGATTTCTGATCCTCTGTTTCATTTAATTTGTTAAATAAGTAAATAGCCTTAATCAGCAGGTTACTGTGAGGATTAAATAACCAAATATGTAAATATCCAAAAACATTTAAGACAACCATTGTTTTTCTGGGTTCAGGTACAAATGGGTAAGTTAATCTGACTTCAATTTCTGACAATGTCATCATTTGCCCATGAAATGCATGAGTTTATTAAAAGTGTGGTAGGGAAGAATTTATAGTATAGATGGTCCTTTACATTTATAAATTATGAAATGCAGGGAAGTTACAGATGAGGATTAGTAATATAGGATAAAATTTCAACTCCCACTTTACTAAAATATCATAATGTGTATATAGATTTTCTCCCATGTTCGTCTTTCTACATTATTTGGCCCTCCTAATCTCTGGGGATTGTGAGACATTATAACCCATGTACTTTTTTAAATATAAATTTTTATTTTTAAAGGTACTTAGATTATATAATTGTTACTCAAAAAAATATTGGGATTCAAATATGCCCTGCTCCCATTACCTCCCACATTTTCCCACATAAACAACATCCTTTTTTTCTGTGGTACATTAATTGCAATTGATAAATGCATTTTGCAGCACTGAGCATGGATTATAGCTTACATTGTAGTTTACACTGTCTCCCATACAATTCTGTAGGTTATGGGAAAATATATAATGGTCCATATCTGTCACTGCAATGTCATTCAGGATGATTCACAAGTTCCAAAAATGTCCCCATATTACAACTGTTTTTCCCTCTACTTGCCCTGAGAGTCTTCAGTGGCCACTGCCTCCACATCAGTGTTGTAATTTCTTCCATTGCTAGAATCACAATAAGTCTATTTTAGAATACCAGTAAGTCCAGTCTAGTCCATACTTCATTCCCCAATCCTGAGGATTCTCAGATGGTAATGTCCACTCCACCTCTAAGTGAGTGGGGGTTTCAATCCCAAAAAGCCAATGAATGTGATGGTGGAAGGGGCTCTCTTCCTTGCAGTTGTAGGTTCTCTCATTTCCTTGGTATGGTGGTTGCCCATCCTCACTTCCTTGTTAGTTGTCCTAGGGGAGTCCAATAAACAGGGAGGTAGGTGTTGCAACTCTGCTGAGGGTCAGGGCCCAGCTGGCACATGTACAGCCCAAAGATTTCAGTTTCTTGGATGTACACCTACCAACACCATCACCAAGTATAAGTTCCAGTAGAATGGAAAGATCAGCCATGTGTAGGAAAACCATAACTGAGTCCAACTCTGCCACTCTCAGGAGCACAAACACCAAAGTAAGGCCCACTGGCAAGGCACCAAACTCTGGAGCTATCTGCCCTGACCATAGGACTTAGGTGTCTTCAGAGCCCTCAGGAACCCCACTATTTGGGATAGTATCTATGATGGCAGTCTATGGAATCCTGCTGAGACATGCATACGTTTTACCTCTGGGATGACCTCCTGACTCACTTTGAATTCTCTTAATTATATAAACTCATTTGCCTTTACCTTTCTCCCCTTTTATTTGAGGTCTTTTTCCAGCTGCATTGCTAGTTGGTGCTTGGTAGTAATCCTTTGGTGCCAGGGAGGCTCATCTCTGGGAGTCGTGTCCCACACTGGGGGGAATTAAATGCGTTTATATGCAGAGTTTGGCTTAGAGAGAGTCCACATTTGAACAACAAGGAGGCTCTCAGGAGGCAACTCTTAGGCACCCCACAATGATAGACTAAGTTTCAATTTTAAAAGCAAAGACTTATAAGCATAGTCATCAATATCAAGGGCCCATCAGTGGATCATCCTCCTTCACCAGTCATTGCCCCTGCACTCTAAGGGCTGTTGGTTCTCCCTAGAGAATGCAGCAGAGCTCTCCAGGATGGCAATTCAATATTCTCTCAGTTATTGTGTGAGTCTCCACCCACTGTAACAATGCCCAATGAACATTTGAACATTTTTATATACATTTTATGTATACCCAGATGAACTTCCTCCCATGTATCCTGCATTACAGACACTCCACACCAATGACCTTCCCCTGCTGCAGTTGTAACCCTTCTGTAATCCAAACCTTCTTCAAATATGAAGCCAACAAAATAGCAAAATACAATTAATAGGAAAAAGAAATAATTATGATAGGTTTAAATATAATTTTAAAAATACATAAAAACTTAATAAAACTAAAAGTTAAATAATATTTTTAAATTGGGATATTAAAAAAATAATGAAAAATATTTTTAAAATTTTTGGACATTTATCTGGTGTCCTGTATGTACAGTGAAATTTTCTTCCATTTATTCCCCATAGACTTACTTTTTTTTTTTTTAAAGAAGTTTTAGGTCACAGTAAAGTTACACACAAAATACAAGGGACTCCCATGTACCCATCACCGTCCCCCTTTTCCACCTTCCCATATTAATACCTTTTTATTCATGGATTATACATTTGTTACTACTGGTATACAAATAATGAAACATAGTTACTAAGTATGGTCAATGGTCTACATTATGGTTTACATTTTATGCTGTACACTTTTATAAATTTTGATATTTAACATTGCCTGTGTCCATCATTGCAAAATCATGTAGAACAATTCTGTTACCCATTAAATACCCCTTACTCCATCTATCCTATTCCTCCTTCCCCCACCCCATAGGTCCCAAAGCAATCCCCCAGCTTCATTCCTTGGATGACAAGATTCATAGTTACTTGCAACAACACTGAGATCTTGACACATAAGTTTATACTCCCCTATTAGGAACCACCCATGTTCTGAAAACATATCAGTCCTCCCGAGGATGGGAGTCCAACACCTTACTGCTCCTTATGTGGGTATCCATCCACTGATACAACACATTATGACAAAATAATCACTCACAAACTCCCTAGAAGCCAGCCCCAGATGTGCCCTGTCTCAAATGTCCCACATCCAACACCCTAAACCAGTAATCCTTCCTTGTCATATTGCTATAAGAGCACTCCCAACTTTGTACTTTCAACCACAAACCACCAATCCCCAGTATTCACCTGGTCCCTCCTACCAACCTTCCCTCCGGTTCCATGGACCGTCCATTCCACACTCTCCACTCTATCCCCATCAAAGCTGCACCACCAAACCCAATAGTGTCACTAAACTCCTGTCATATGCCTTCACTTCCCAACTACCTGCTTCCACCTTATAAATTTTGTCCATATAGGCATTGGCTCACAGCCTTCTTCTCCATATCTATTTCCTGTAAACCTATCTTCCAGACAATAGCTTTATGAGTCTCCTCAATTTGCTTAATTCATATCAGTGAGGTCATGTTCTGCTCATCCTTCAATGCCTGGCTTCCTTCACTCAACATAAGTTCCTTAAGATTCATCCATGTTATCTCGTGTGTTAGCATTATATTCCTTCTTACAGCTGAGTAATATTCCATTGTATGTATGTACCACTTTCTGTTTATCCATTCATCTGTTGAAGGGCTGATTCCAGCTTTTGGCAATAGTGAATAATGCCGCTCTGAACATTGGTAGGCATTTATCTGTTCATGTCCTTGCTTTCAATTCTTCTGGGTTTATACCCAGCAGTGGAATTGCTGGATCCTATGGCAGTTCTACACTTAGAGTTTTGAGGAACCGCAAAACTGTCCTCCACTATGGCTGGACCATTCTACATTCCAAACAACAGTGGATGAAGGTTCCCATTCTTCCACATCCTCTCCAACACTTGCAGTCCTCTGTTTTTTTAAAGCCACCTGTCTAATGGGTACAAGATGGTATCTTATTGTAGTTTTCATTTCTATTTCCCTAATAGCTAGTGATGTTGAGCATCTTTTCATGTGCTTTTTAGCCATTCATATTTCTTCCTTGGAGAAGTGTCTCTTCAAGTTGCTTGCCCATTT
>JAQZBX010007291.1:0-50969 GCA_029593785.1 Cabassous unicinctus | reverse complement strand
TAAATTCTTAAAATATGTCTTTGGTTACACTGTGTATGAAAAATGTGACCAGTTGTTACCCAGATGTCTTTCAAATATAATGAACAGGTTAGGAAAAATGTGTGTCCTAATCAGAAGGCCCTTCGCTGCAAACAATAATATTTCATAAATTATTCATAATCTCTCAGTCTAAGAGACACTTGCTCAAATTCTTCTTTATTAACCTTAAACTGCAAATACCTAATGGTGATAAGGATTCAGATACTCAGAAAGGTAATTATTTAGCCCTTGGGATAGAAGTATTTCACTAAATTAAAAGTACCCAGTGCACTGGATATAATGCTTATTTAGCATTGAGGTTGCAAATTCAGAATGTTGAGAATTCAATCACAAAGAAAACAGTCCATAAATATGGTAAACTGAGTGAATGAATGAATGAATAACAAATGAGCAAGTACAAATTTCTAATCTAATGTGATCACTACAATTTCAGTAATTTCATTCATCTATCATCAGATACTAATTAAACTTCTTGTGTTAGGCAATAATACTTACAGAGGGTCTGAGATTTCCCATGTACTTACAGTAAACTGATAACCTAGCTAGAGAGACAAAATATGTACATGTGTGGTGAATTTTATCAAATTTGTTGTCATTCAGCTAACTGTATACAAAGTGTATAATACTCACTGAAGGAGTAAGGTGGTAATCATAAGATTTTATTTAGCATGCTTTACATAATCTGTAGGCACTATAAATTTAGACAAAAACAGAGGAGAAATGATTGGAGTTAATCTACTCTAAATTTCACAGGAATTACATTTATAAAATCCCCAAAGATCGAAATCCATTTCTTTCTTAAACAGTACCAGTCTAAAAGACATGAATATGTTTACTTAACAATTAAACTCACTACAGTTTTCTGGGTTCTAATTGTTACATGTTTTCTTTTTACTGGGAGTTTTAATAGCTTACTATTTGTCCATATACTATGGAGGCAGATGCCTCACATTCATATCCTAACAAGACCACTGACTGATTGTTTGACCTTGAAAACGTTATTTGAACGCCCTGTGGGGGGGCTTTCCATTTTTTAAATGAAGGTCATGGTAAATAATTTTCTGTAATACATAGAGCTAAGATTATTTTTTAATAGTAAAACTGCAGTGATTTTTATATATTAAACAAATCTTATTGATAATAATTGTACATATTTTCATCTTCGATTATACAGATGAAATGCAACTCATTTTTCATGAGATAAAATTCTAGTACTTAAAGGCAGTTATTGTCCCCAGTCCTTCCCTTAATATGAACTTAACCATTTTCAGGATACAACATACTTTCTTCAAGAAAAAACCTCTTGACTCTCTTCACAGAGGAGCCTGCACCAAATCTTGGTGTGTATTTCCATCGTTTCCTCCCATTTCTCAGCAAGCCCTGTTCATTCCCCCATTTCCCAATAAATTCTTTTTACTGGCCTAACTAAAAACAAAAAACAAAAAATAAATAAAAAATAAATAAAAAATGCCTCTTTATATGCCTTATAACACATTTCTATAGATCCTTTATCATTATGCCTAATCCTGCATTTGTAATTAGTAGTAGTAATAGTATTTAGTTTTTTTTAGGATAGGCAAGGGAGTAAAAATTTTATTAAGGCACAAGAAAACTAGAAAAGTACACAATCTAATACATGGATTTCAGCTGTGCTACAGTATGAATTATGCATGTGGAGCCCCAATTTAGGCCTTTTTAAAACCTTTCCTCCTCCCCCTTAATAATGTTTGGGAAGGGACCCAGCTGTTTGCTGTTCTGATTGGTTGCATTATGATGCCTGCCTGTTAGTTCTCAGGGGCCCAATCAAGAAGTCTGTTTTTTGGAGGTATCTAGGGCTTCCCTTTGACCTGAAAAGAGGTCCAAATGTGACCTCATGGCCAGGTTCTTGGAGGGGTCTTTCTAGCATTGTTCTTTAGTAGAAGGCTTCCCCTAAGTTGGTGACAGGGTGGATCTCACAGCCATATTCTTTGTCAGGTCCCAGCCACATTCCTTTGTTCCCTTTATTAAGCTGACTTAACTGCCCCCCTCAGAGAATTTTTACCTTTATTCTGAAGCAGGAGTTGAAGTCATTCTTCTGTAACTGCTTCCTGCTGGTTAGGGGGAGTAGGCCCAGCCTGGCAGGGTGTAAAACCCTCTTTCCATTCTATTAAGATTGAGGGAATATAGGTCTGGCACCATAGCTGGAACTGGATGAAATCCTTCCTGGACTCATATCTTCTTCTGGAAGGTATTGATTCTCGAAGAAGCAAACTTAGTTAGAATTTAAGATACATTGCCCTACTAAAAGGATAAAGAAGATCGTGATAAGTGGGCCCTAAAAGAGGTCAGCTGTAACATACTGGGCCACAACAGTGAGAAAGGCCAGGTACCTTCAGAGGCTGTATTCTCACAAAATTGATGGGAAACAGCATTCTTCCTTGAATTCTTTTATGCTGTTGGTTAACTTTAGGGAAAGAATGTGGTAGACCTGCTGGGTATGGTGTAAACTGCTAACCCCAGTTCCCAAAGCAGTGGTTATGCCTAGGACAACTAGGAGAGGTATGAGGAGAGGCACTACCTTAAACAGGAACTCACAATGATAGTATAGGCAACAACAAGACAAGCATATTGCAAGCAAAATAAATACAATATTTAAGAAAGCCATTCTTTTATCTTATAGGCACATTCATTAATTACTTAGAAAATGAATTGTTTACCAGTACTTTTAACATGTTCAAAGTCCCTCTGCATATGATCTAGAAGAAATATTAATTTATTCTTCAGGTATATAGGTACAGCACTTAATACTAATCAATGCATAAGTTCTTCTTTGTGCTGTACTTAATAGCTCTATACTCCAGGTTTGCAATAATATACATGTTGTCTCTCCATGGGAGCAGGCCACAATGCCAATTGTGTTTTTTTAAGTTCTACTCACATCACTCTGGCAATTATTTCTTCTGTTTTTTTTTTTTTTTTTTTGAGGTTCTGAGGATGAGGATTGAACCTGGGACCTTGTATGTGGGAAGCCAGCACTCAACCACTGAGCCACATCGACTCCCTCTGGTATTATTGCGCTATTTGGTATGTCCTTCACACAACCATCATGCTGCAGCACTGTTGACCCTTGGAGGGAAGTACCAATGTTTTACCAGTCTAGTGCATAGTGCTCTTTAGCACTATGAAACAGAGCCACTCTCGAGGCAATGTCCATTGTAAATCTGACCATATTGAGCCATCAACAGCTGCCACAGGAGTCTAAAATTGCAATGTACTCTCCATCATCTTCAGGAGCCATGTCCAGATGTAGTAGTTACTTTTATTGTTTTAGGGGTCTTCATGAATTACCTAGCCAAAAACTCAAATAGAGAGGCACCATGCTAGGTATTGGGGCCTGGTTTGAATACACAAGAGAGTTGACAATACTGAAGTCTATCTCTTTTAATTTTTATACATTTTAAAAATACTTCCATTGCAGTTTATAACATATTAAATGAACTTAACTATTTTTAGTACTTTACTTTTTATGTCTATATTTGTACCATGATTACATTAATTAACAGGTATATTGCTTTATCAGTACAGGAAAAACTATTTTCTCCATTATTTTACGAAAACATAAGATTCCCAACGGAATCAAGACTATATTTCCTATCCACAACAGTTATATGCAGATTGAGGTGGCTTCTGACAGGTTTCTCTGTTATGATGCTACTTTTTGTTATTATCAATCAGTTTAGATTTCTAATTAATAATAGCTTACTTGAATTAGCCATTTAAATGATTCAGTTTAGAAGATGCTTTTCCAAACTTCTTATAATTAACCATAACCGTATAGACTTGCTAATTTACATTTTAAAAAGCTTATTAAATTACAGTTAGCTACCTTTATCCATTTAAAAGTCTTGCCTTACATTCCTCATTCTGTTCTGTGCAAACTAGTCATTTCACTTTCAGACAGATCTTAATTGCATTAAACACAAACATTCAATTTTCATCATGTTAAAGATTTAATACCTATAATGTTAATTTATTTTTTAGTATCCAATAAACCTAGGGAGATTATATCCAAGTTAAATAAAATTGAAACCATTTCAGTTTATGTAAGGAATGTTCTTTTAATCTTCCTCCACAGGAGGCTAAAATCTCTTTCCTTTAATAAAATATATAATTGGGAATAACTTTAAAAGCATAATGACTTCTAAATTCTGGAATATATTATAATTGTTTAATTTGTTTTTATCATAATTTACAAAATATCTTTCCATAGTTTTCAAGGACTTTTTCTTTACTTAATGAAATTTGACAATTGGATTATTAATTACACTCATTTTAAGGCTGTTAAAAGATTTAAATTCAGGAATAACAGGACAAATTATGTCCCTTAATTCTCTGGCCTATAGATAAGCTCTTATTTAATTTTTAACAAATTGAATAGAGTTGTTTTATAATTTCCATTTGTTAATTCAATATTACCATACTGTATGAAGATATACACTGAGCAAATATGCTGATAAAAATAGAGAGTTAGACAGAAACATACAATTCACTAATTTTAGTTATGATTTTCATTCTTTTACAAAATAAGTTTAACTTTAAAACAACTATTATATTCAAATGATCTCTTTGAAAGCTGCACTGTGCCCAAGCAGTTTTGCAGAAGAATTTATTTCCATAGCTATTGGCTTATAACCAAATTGTTCCCAATGCTTTAAAATACAAACTACCTAATTTTCCTTTACTTCAGAGCTCTGCTTGTTTCTCATTTTGCATTTGACAGTCTTTGGATGAGCAACACTAATTCCAGTATATACTCTCTGAGGTCATTGAAGTCTCAAGGAAAACTGGTTTCTTCTCATGACCTGCTGCTTTCAGAATTCTAGATGTTCAAGGTGGGAGGTCCCCCAGTCCTAGTCCTGAGAGATAGTACTGCTGCAGCTGCTCGACTGAAAGAGTGAACGTCCAAACCCGAGGGCCAAGGATTCCTACCAAGCAGCAATCTAGTTCACACCTGGACAATCATGAAAGAAAGCAGAGTTATTAACACAAGTGAAAGGGCAGGAGACAGGGATGTCTCAAATTTGCCGTCCCCTGAGCCATAGGGGGCAGAAGTCCCCATGCTACAAACAAGGGACAGTAGAGCAGTTACCATCAAAATGATGAACAAATATGAGGCCAGTGCAAGGATGAGGCCAGTCCTGAAATAACCATAAGCAAAGGCAAACTCAGTTTAGAATTACCATCACAATAGTTCAAGTCTAAGGGTGAAGATAGAAAGCTAGTCACAACATAACCATAATAAAATTTAAGTTCAGTATAGGATTACCATTATTATAGCAAGCTTACACAAGGGTGAGGTTAGAACTGAAGTAACCATTAACAAAGGAAATTATTTTTAAAAGGTAGATCACCAGTGTGGAGCTCAAGATGATTTTTGCATATGTGGGAATAATTTCCCCATATTAACTATATTTCTATCATTACAGTGAATGATAACAATTGCCAGCATGTTAGCCAAATATTACAGCCACCTCATATTATTTTTGTAGACAATTAAAATTACACAGGATTTGAATGGCATGCACAGTATAATTAAGTAGCAATCAAGTGTGAGTTATTGAATAAAGATTAGAGAACATTTTAAACAAATTTATAAATTACAAAGTCAGGGATAAATGTAGTATTTTATTTAGAAATTCTTTGAGGCAATAGAATATTCAGCCTAAAAGGTGGGTTCATGAGGCTGAGTTATGAGAAATAGTGGGAAAAAAACGTACTGATTCTAGATTTAAGAGAATTTGAAAAGTGTGGCATAGGATTTATAGAGAAATCCGTGGTTACCACATTGTTAGAAGGAAAAATATTTCACATGAGAATAATATGATTCTTAATATATTCATTAGAATGATATTTCTAACTAGGGGGAAACTAAAAGCAAAAGGATAATTTGAATTGCAAATATAGTGTAGTAATATGACGGGAAGAAAAAAATATATAACAAGGGTTAATATCAAATAGAAGACGTTGTTTTCAGACTTTATTTTTTAATTTTACCACTTCAAACTTGTCTAATATCTGTATTTATGGCTTTTAAAAAATGTGGATCTAAATTTGCTTTGCAAACCATGAAATCATGGGCAAGTTAATTTGGGAGTTTCAATTTGTCCATATTTAAAATAAAAATATTAATATTTACTTTTTACCTTTTTGGTTGCTTATGAGTCTCAAATGTCATGGAGCAAGTATTTAGTGAATTCTACAAGTATATTAGTCACTTTTAAAACTGCCTTTACTTTTTGTTTCCTGCAACTAGGAACTAACTTTTTTGGGATTCAGGATAATAACACAAAGCAGTCACCCCAGAAAAGCACTGAACTCAACTCTATTATGCATGATGGAGTTTTTTTCAGGTGTGTACTTCAGGTTCCAACTAATATATAGATATAGCCATGGATCACAAGAGAATATTGCCCCTTTGAAGGCAAGTAAATACTGATCTGCAGTAGTAGACTCATTTTTGAGTTGCACGTAAGATCCATAATTGATGCTACTCTACACCTGAAGACCTGAGACATTTAAAATAAATATTGCAGAATTCTAGAACTGTTATCGCCTTTTCCAGCATACAGCTTATTTTGTCTGTCTGTAGAAGAGAATGCTGTTTTATCCCGAACGTGTATGCCTGTTCATTGATGACTTTACTTAAAGACAAAATAGTTTATTAGTGGTATTTCAATAGGAGACCGCTCATCACAGATACAACATTACCATAGTAGATCAAGACATTAGAAAAGAGTCAGTAACTAAAAGAAAATTCAAACGTGACAAAGACCCTGGTTTATACAAAACTGTGCCATGAATGATGGAATGGTCTCAAGGAGTTTCAGTTTCTCTCTCTCTCTCTCTCGTTCATATCCCAATTCAATGAGACAAAACAGACAATGGGAATTATATGATATTATAGATTAACAAAATAGTGTCAAAGAATTCTGAATATTTAATATATTGACTTAATTCCATAAGACTGTTTTGGATATCAGGTACATTTGAGCAACTGTTCATGCCAAAGTTGAATAAGTTAACTTCAAGTACAACTAAATATTTATTAATATTGAAAAATTTCTAAGCTATTATGTTACTGAAAAATGTAAATTTATCATATAAAGTCATTTAAGTTACATCTAATAGTAGGATGCAGCAATGATTAAGCACATGTGCTCTGGAATCAGATTATATTTATTTAAATGAAGGCTTTACCTTACTGTTTGTGAGTTTGGGGATGCATTCCTAAATTCTCTCTCAAGCTTGGTTGATTATCTATTAAAAAGGAAAAGGTAAAGAATTTAATTCACGAAAAATTTATGAAGGTTAAATGAATACTCTGTTGTGAATTGCTAAATTCAGTACAATAAATCCACCGTATTTAATAATAAGCAAACATTCTATTTATTGGTGTTAAGTAAAATTATAAGGACAAATTCTGGGATGCCTACATTTATTTTCCTAAATTAGGAAGTCATAATACAAATAGGACATTTAACTTTGATTTTGAAATGTTTCAAATGCAGATTAATTAGAAACTGAAATTATTAACAGAAAGATTGGCATAATAAAAGGAATTGTAGATCTAGAAAGTACCTACTGAAAGGAGTAGAATGCAGGAAAACATTATGGCAAAAAATATGTAATAGCATTAATCACAATAAAAGAGGACATAAAAATTAAGGTGATTTGGCTATCATTTATCAATGAATGTGTTCAACTTCTTTCATTTTTTTTTTTGCAGAGAAGAGAATTTATTCGATAGGAAAGAAACCATCTTTCTTGTAGTGTCCCTGAAGGCTTATTTTACCTGCTTATTCCTCAGAGTGTAAATGAAGGGGTTTAAGAGGGGGGCAACGGAACTATTGAGCAGTGCTACACCTTTATTTAAATCCATCCTTTCTTGTGCATTAGGCTTAATGTACATGAAGATACAGCTTCCATAAGAAATGACAAGGACAATCATGTGAGAAGAACGAGTAGAAAAAGCTTTGTTCCTTTTCTGTGCAGATGGGAATTTCAAAATCATCCTTATAATCAGTGTATAGGAGGTAATCATTAGCATCAGGTTGGCAAGAAGTATCACCAAGGCTAAAGTAAAACAGAATAATTCTATATGCCTGGTATCAGTGCAAGAGAATTGAAGGATAGGGTCATAGTCACATACAAAATGATTAATGATATTCCTAGGACAGAAGTCCAGCTGGAGACTCATGATGAGACTTGGGAAGAATTCCAGCAGTGCAGCCAACCAAGAACTAAAGATCAGCCTGGAGCAGACTCTGCTGTTCATGATGGTTGTGTAATGCAGGGGTTTGCAGATGGCCACACAGCGGTCATAGGACATGGCCGCCAATAAGAACTCTGCTGCTCTGAAAAAAATGAACAGAAATATTTGGCTGGCACAAGCATTATAGGTACTTGTTTTGTCCTTTGTTGCTAGACTGAGAAGGAATTTAGGAATACAAGTTGACGTCGTTGAGATTTCTAAAAGGGAAAAGTTTCTCAAAAAAAAATACATGGGTGTTTTATGACCACATGTGGGTGGATTCACGATTAAAATTAGTCTCTTGTGAATTAGGCAGTTGCACTAGCTCAAAAATTGTACATGTTCACCTCAAAGCAGCAGATAAAGCTGTGTAAATATTTTAGGAACTAAATTAATAGTAAAATATTTATCCATTCACTCTTTAAGAGAAAATGTTGAGTGTTTCACTTATAACTCTGCTCCACTATTAGGCAAAGATAAACATTTGTATTTATGATTTACTCACCATAGTTCTGTAATCATTGCTCTTTATGATTTTGAAAATTATGGCTAAAATCAAAAGTCATAGAGACAAATTGCTTAACTATCCATTCTTTCCATTTTTCCTCTGTTTTTAATTAAAAAAAAAAACCAACATATCCATTAACAGACTGAATGATATACATACTTTTACCTTAAAAGCAAATTAAAAAAATTATGAAAATTTTAATTACCATTCCCCCTTGGTGTGCTTCTTAAGAAAACCTTGATGATTACTTTACTTTTATAATTATGCATACCTCTTTGACCTAAATTTATTTGTACTCCAAGTTCTTATTTACATACCATCTTATAAAAAATGTCCTTAGTTTGGAGATTTCAAATGATGCTTGATTTTCTGCATCCACTGCCCTTCATCCATTCCCACTGATAGTGTGATTCTTCCACAAGAAATCAATAAACTTCAAAAGCATCACATTTCAAATCCAGAAATTTCATTTTACATACAGTGAACAAATGTATGCCATATCTGAAAGAATGACACTTTAAAATCTTATTTACCCCAAAGTCAAATCAATCTTACCAGGAAGAAATATGCTCTTACTAATACTACAAAAAATACAGACTTGATTTTTCCATATCCCAGAGCTGAGATGATATTTAGAGAGTACTGACATAAATCTTTGGGGGAATGACTCAGTATGTTGCTAATTAAACAATTTTATAAACATTGCCTAGGGGAATCAGCCTATTTATATGTTTACTAATATAAACAGGTGGAAAAAAAGCACTGATAAAGTACACATCATAAGACCAAACCAAACACAAAGATAACTGCTATTAACAAGTTATTTTCACACCTTCTATTTTGTACAAATGTTAAGAGTTTTTTTGAAAATTGGGATTATGTGCTATTTAAACTAATACACCCTGCTTTTATAGTTTCCATTACATTGTTTGCATTTTCATGCTATTACATGAACATTAAATTACTTATGATAACATTGTATTCCATTTCATAATTATTTTCAACTTTCCTACAGCTTGGCGTTTGGATTATTTTGTAAAATCAATGCCAAATAGTGACTAAAGATGATCAGATTTAAAGTAAGTCTTTCGCCACAGAATCCAATATATATCGTTTCTTAGCTGTATGACCTTGATCATTTTTTAAATCTTCCTGGCATTTACTTTCTTTCTTCAATATAAGGATAAATCAGTGCTTCATTTGATTAATGCATGCATTAAATAAGTCACGCAAAACACTTTTCCACCTGCTTAGAATTCAAGAAATGTTTGCAACTATTGATTTTAATTGTTATAAACCGCATAAAGCATATTTTGCTGTTGTTATAAACAAAATAAACATTTCTGTGCATGTTTTCCTGCATCTCTTATTATTCACTTATTTATTCAAAGCAAATGAAATTGAATATGTGTTGAATGTTATATTTAAGAAACTACTTATGATCCTACATACAAACTTTTAGCTATTGCCTCTAATTTGTAATAGTATAATATGTTTGTTTTGAGGAATAAAGCGCCGAATAAAATGTAAAGAACTTAGACAACAACTTGTACAGATCAAAGCAATAAAAACTTCCTATTATTTCAGTCATTAGTATTAATAGTATTATGCTTTATAAATGCTCCCTCCTATTACATATCTGCTATTGTTTTTAACATAAATTGTTGTGGCATTTCATTACATGCTGTTATTTTTACTTCTTAGAATTCTGTCACACATATTCTCCTTAAACTTTTTAATGTGGGGAAGGGCATGTTACATTTCTTAATCATATGCCATCAGTACATTGTTGAGATAATATTTACCTGCTAATAATTATGCTTAAGAATTTTTATTTGTTGCTGATTTTCATTATGTCATTTAATCATTTTGTATGATATAAGTTATAATATAGTCATAAGGTGAGTTAGCAAATTTTTCTAAGTATAAAAATTTTTTAAAGGCAAAGAATTTGATGTTGCTATGTTGTTCTTTGAAGTTTTAGCAAATTTGTCCTGAAATTAATCTAGATATGAAGATATTTTGTGTTTAGATTTATAGCTGCATAATTAGTTTCATTTCTTCTCTTTATTCTGTGTTGTTTTAGAACAGCTATACTTTTCTAGAAAATCTGTTCAATTTGAAATTTCAAACATGCTAGTAAAAGTTTTTTCAAGTCATATTCTGATATTTTTATTCTTCCTAAGTGTTTTGTCTACATTTTTGAAGTATCATTCCTTTATACATTTCCTATTTCTCAATCAATATTGACATACTTTTGTTTACTGTCTTAGTCTTTCCAAAGCATTAGGTTTTATTTATATTTGATCTCTCTGCTTTACTTGTTGAATTTAGATTTTATTCTAGGTTTGTTTTTTTTAACTTGATTCATTAATATTATCCAAACTTATTTTAACCATCTGCCTCTAGAGATATATAACTATTCCTAATTCTTTAATTTTATTATTTTTTACTTTATTGAAGTATATCACTCATACATAAACATACATAAACAATAAGTGTATAATAAAAGTTGTGAACTTAACAAAACAAATATGCAAAACATCACACAGTGTTCTCATACCTCCCCTATCATCAGTGCCTTGCATTGTGGTAGAAAATTTTTAACTAATGATGAAAAAGCATCCTCAAAATATTACTACTAACCAAAGTATATTATATTTGGTGTGTTTTTACCCCAACCCACAGTACTATTATTTATTTTTATATCATTTATACATGAACATACAAAAACAATAAGTATATAGTAAAAGTTGTGAATTGAGCTTTCTTTCAGTGGACATTTACATCCCTAGACTACGCTTTCAGGCAACATTCCTATTTGTAAACCAGCTGTTAGTCACTATAGTGTTTTACCATCAACTTTATACATTTGCACATTTTTACAGTAAAGTTAATTAAAACTTCTACATACATTAAGCATCAGTAGTCCATCTCAGTGCTCCTCTTATCTCCTTTAAGAATCCACTACCTACCACCAGGTCTTGAAGATGTTTTCCTATATTTTCTTCTAGAAATGTTATGGTTCTTGCTTTTATATTTAGGTTTTGACCCATTTTGATTAATTTTTGTGTAAGGTGTGAGATAGGAGTCATCTTTATTTCTTTTGGCTGTGGATATCCATTTCTCCCAGCACCAATTTTTTAATGGACTGTTCTGCCCCAGCTGAGTGGGTTTGACAGGCTTGTCAAAAATCACTTGACCATAGATGTGAGGGTCTGTTTCTTAACCATCAATTCGTTTCCATTGGTCTATGTTTCTGTCTTTATGCCAGTACCATGCTGTTTTTTTGCTGTTGTTTGTTTTGTTTTTACCACTGTAGCTAGGTAAGATTTAAAGTCCAGAAGTGAATGTCCTCCAACTTCGCTTTTACTTTTCAAGATATTTCTGGCTATTTGGGACCCCTTACCCTTCCAAATAAATTTTATATTCATGTTTGTTTGTTTTTTTTTTCATTTATTTTTAAAAAGGCTGGTGGAATTTTTATTAGGATCGCATAGAATCTGTATATCAATTTGGGAAGAATTGGCATCTTAATGATATTTATTCTTCCAATCTGTGAGCATGAGATGTTCTTCCAATTATTTTGGTCTTTTCAAAATAAAAAATTTTTAACAACGCATTGTAGTTTTCTGAATACAAGTGCTTTACATCCTTGCTTAAGTTTTTTCCGATATATTTGAATACTTTAGTTGTTATTGTAAATGGGCCTTTTTTTCCCTGAGTTCCTCCTCAAATAGTGTCTTTTAAAGTCTATTTCATCTGATATAAGTATAGCTACTCCGGCATTTGATTTTGTTTTGGTTACTACATACATGGAACATCCTTTTCCAGACTTTCACTTTCAATCTATTGGTATCTTGGGTCTATGGTTCCAGACAGCATATCAGTGGCACATACTTTCTCATTCATTCTGCCAGTCTATGTCTTTTGAATGGGTTGTTTGATCCATTAATATTCAATGTTATTACTATAAAGGCAGTTCTTATTTCACCCATTTTGACCTTAGAGTTTTATCTGTTTTAATTTATTTTCACCACTCTTTTGAGACTTTTAGTTACTCTTACTGATGTAATCTTTATTTCTAGACTCTCTTACAAGCGTATCTCTCCTGTCTTTTCTTTTCAAACTAACTAAAGCACACTCTTTAGAACTTCTTGCAAAGCTGGTCTCTTGGTTGCAAACTCTCTCAGGTTCTGTTTATCTGTGACTATTCTAAACTTGCCCTCATTTTTTAAAGACAGTTTTGCCAGATATAAGATTCTTGGCCTAAAGTTTTTCTCTTGCAGTATCTTAAACATATCTTACTATTGTCTTCTTGCCTCCACAATTTCTGATGAGAAATCGGCACTTAATCTTATTGGGTAGCCCTTATATGTTATGCATTGCTTTTCTCTTGCTGCTCTCAGAATTCTCTCTTTGTCTTTGGAATGTGACATTTTGATTAGTATGCGTCTCAGAGTTGGTCTATTTAGATTTATTCAGATGGGAGTACATTGTGCTTCCTGTACATGAATAGGATTAGGAAGTTTTCTACCATTATTTCTTCAAATATTCCTTCTGCCTCTTTTCCCTTTTCCTCTCCTTCTGGGACACCCATGACACATATGTTTCCAAATCTTTTGCTGTCCTTTAGTTCCCTGAGACCTTGTTCAATGTTTTCCACTCTTTTCTTCATCTATTCTTTTGAATGATTGCTTTTGGAAGCCATTTTTTCAAGCTCTCCAATCCTTTCTTCTACATCCCCAAATCTGCTGTTACATGATTCCAGAATATTTTTAATTTCATTTATTGCAACTTTCATTCCTATAAGATCTGCTATTTTTCTATGTATGCTTTCAAATTCTTCTTTGTGCTCATCCAATGTCTTCTTAATATCCTTACTCTCTTTAGGCATCTCATTGAATTTATTAAGGAGATTTGTTTGAACATCTATGATTAGTTGTCTCATATCCTTTATGTCATCTGGAGACTTATCTTGTGACTTTAATTAGGCTGTATCTTCCTGTTTCCTGGTGTGGATTGTACTTTTTATTGGTTCCTTGGCATCTGGCTTACTAAATGTATTTATTCTGGGTGCAATTTCTCTCTTTAGTTTAGGGCTTTCTCTCCCTTTTTCCCTTGGTGGTTGTTTAGTCGTAGGATTTGAGGATGTACTTAGTGCTATAGTCTGTGTAGGCTCAAGCTGCTTGCATTACCGCAGGGACCGATGAAGCTTCTCCCACTTTTCTACTTTGCCAGTTGTAGGGACAGAGCCACAGTTGTGTGTAATAATCCAAATCATGTATGCCTGGACTGTAGTTGCCCAGAGAGACTGATGAAGCTTTACATCCCTTCCTACCATTCCTGGGGCAGGGATGGAGCTGCAGGTGTGGGCATCAATCTATGCCATGTGGGCCCAAAATGAACACAGTTGCCTGGTAGACATCCCACTATTCAGCATGTGCCAGATGAACATAATTGCCATAACCTGGAAAGGTTGTTGCAGGTCTTACCAGCTTCCTTCCTGTCAGATGTGGGGATGAAGCCTAAGCTAGTGCACCAAACTCCTGAGCTGTTTGCCCTGCCTAATGTGTCTGGATGTCATAGCTCTCAGGAGCCCCACTATTTGAGGTAATATTTACTTTGGCAGTCAATGAGTTCCTGCTGAGACATGGAAAAGTGTAACCCCTGAAATGACCTCCAGACTCACTTGGAAGTCTCTTAGCCATATAAACTCATTTGTCTTTAACTTTTCCCATTTTTGGTCAAGGTCTTTATCCAGTTGCATTGCTAGTTGGTTCTTTGTAGTAATCTCTCAGTGCCAGGGAGGCTCATGCCCAGGAGTTATGTCCCATGTTGGGGGAAAGTAACTAATTTAATGCTGAGTTTTGGCATAGAGAGAGGCCATATATGAACAGCAAAGAGGCTTTCAAGAGGAAACGCTTAGGCACCCTATAATACTATGCTATGTTTCAATTTCAAAAGCAAAATTTCCTGAGTACAGTCACCACAATCAAGGGCCTGTAAATGGTCCATTGTCCTTCAGTAGTCACTGCCCCTATACTCAGAGGATATTTGCTATCCCATAAGAGAATGTGACAGAGCTCCCCAAGAAGGGAATTCAATATTTTTTTGGTTATTGTGTGGATCTCCACCCACTGTGACAATGCCCCATGAACACTTGAACCCATTGATATGCCTTATAGGTGTGCCCCAGGTGAACCTCCTCCCATGCTTCCCGCATCTCTGACACACTGCACCAGTGATCCTCCCCTGTCACAGTAGTAAACGATCTGTGGTTCAGAACTTCTTTAAAATTGAAGCCAACAAAATAATCAAATACAATTAAAAGGAAAATGATATAATGATGGTTTTAAAAATAATGAATAAAATACGAAAACATTTTTAAAATTTTGAAATACTATAAGAATAAAAATTACAAAATTATTTTTTTTTAACATTATGTCTTTCATCATTGTAAGGTCTGTTGTCTTGTATGTAGAGTAACATTTGCTTCCATTTTTTGCTGAATGTCGTATTTTTTCATTTTTGTCTTCAAAGAAGATTTAGGTTACAGAAAAGTCATGTACAGAATATAAGTGATTACCATATATCCAACTTAATCTCCTTTTTCCCCTTTCCCCTATTAGTAACATTTTACATGTGGATGGTACATTTGTTTCAATTGTTGTACAAAAATTGGAAAATTGCTACTAAATATGGTCAATGATTTATATTGTGGTTTACATTTTGGACCATACACTTTTATAGATTTTGATGAAGTTTGAGGTTGTCTGTATCCATCCCTGCAGGAAAATGTAGAACAATTCCATCGCCACCAAAAGGTCCCATTTCTATCTATTCTATCCCTTCCTCCCTTTCTACTTGGGACCAATGGTAACCACCAAGATTAACTCACTGTAAGACCACATTCATAGTTACTTCCAACAACTTTGAAGGCTTGACATACTGGGCTGTCTTCCCTTATTAGGCACTGCCTAGGCTTTCAAGAGATCCCCACCCTTTTATATGAGATCAGAGCAGGATTCATCAAGATGGGAGCCCAAACCTTACCCACTCATTATGTGAGTCTCCATCCTGATACAACACACTATGACAAGATGAATGCATTCCCTAGAAACCTGCTTCAGGTATGATCTATCCCATGTGTCCCCAGACCAACACCTTAATCTAGTAATCCTCGCCTGCCATATTTGCCAAAAGAACATTCTCAGCATTGTACTTTCAACCACATACTTGCAAATCCCCAGAGTTCACCTGCTTCCTCCCCCAACCCTCACCTAGTTCCATGGAGAGTCTAATCCACCCTCCCCAACTTAGCCCCCTCATAGACCAGCACTGCCCAACCCAATAACATATCTGCACAACTACACTGTTCCACCTTATCATAGATTTTGCCCATATGGCATTGACTCACAACCTTCTCCCTTTCTGTCTCCTGAAAACTTATCTCCCAGACTCTAACTCTGTAAGTCTGCTCCATTTGATTAATTCATATCAGTTTGGTCATGTAATATTTGTCTTAAAATGCCTTGCTTGCATCACTCAAAATAAGGTGTTCAAGATTTATCCATGTTATCCCATATGATAATAGAGCATTCCTTCTTATAGCTGAGTAATATTCTATTGTATGTGTTTACCACAATTTGTTTATCCATTCATTTGTTGATGGACACTTGGGTAGTTTACAACTTTTGACAATAGTGAATAATGCCGCTATGAACATTGGTGTGCATATATCTGTTTGTGTCCCTGTTTTCAATTCTTCTATCATCAATGTAGGCTGTTTGTGTTTATAGGAATTTGTCTATTTCCTCTAAATTATCCATCTTGTTTGCATAAAATTTTTCAAAGTATCCTCTTACAATACGCTTTATTTCTGTGGGATCAGTGGTGATATTCCCTTCTTCATTTCTTATTTTATGTATTTGAATCTTCTCTCTATTTTCTTTGTTAGTTCAGCTAAGGGTTTCTCAATTTTCTTAATCTTGGAAACCAACTTTTGGTTTACTTTATTTTTCTAGTGTTTTCTTATTTTCAATTACTTTAGCTCCCCTCTAATCATTGTTATTTATTTTTTCCTACTTGCTTTGGCATTAATTTGTTGTTCTTTTTCTATTTCTTCCAGTTGTGCAGTTAGGTCTGTGATTTTAGCTCTTTCTTCTCTTTTAACAATGACCTTTATGGTTATGAATTTCCGTCTCAGTAAAACTTTGCTGCACCCCATAGGTTTTGATAAGTTATGTTGTCATTTTTATTCATTTCAAGGTATTTACTGATTTCTTCTGCAATTTCCTTCTTGACTCATTTTTTGTCTAAGTGTGTGTTGTTTAACTTCCATATCTTTCTTCCTAATCTATTTCTCTGCCCCTTACTGATTTCCAGGTTCATTCCATGGTGGCCAGAGAAATAACTTTGCATAATTTCAATCTTTCTGAATTCATTGGTAGTTGTTCTGTGGCCTAGCATATGGTATTTCCTGGAGAGTGATACATATGCACTCGAAAAGAATGTATATCCTGCTGAATTTTGGTGTAGTGTTCTGTATAAGTCTTTTAGGTCCATATCTTCTAATCTATTATTCAAAGTCTTTGTTTCTTTATTGATTCTCTGTCATGATGTTCTGTCTAATGATGATAATGGTGTATGAAAGACCGCAATGTAATTATAGAGGCATCTATTTCTCCATTTAATTTTTCCAGTGTTTGCCTCATGTATTTTGAGGCATCCTTGTTATGTGCATAAATGTTTATGATTGTTCTTTCTTCTTCAAAGATTACCCTTTTTACTAATATATGGTGTCTGTCTTTGTCTCTTACAATAGTTTTACATTTAAAGTCTATTTTATCTGATATTACTATAGCTTCCCCTGCCTTTATTTGGTTATTGTTTGCTTGTAAGATTGTTTTTCAGCCATTCACTTTCAGCCTCCTTGAATTCTTGGGTCTAAGATGGGTTTCCTGTATACAGGGTATAGATGGGTCATATTTCCTTACCCATTCTGCCATTCTGTGTCTCTTGACTGGTGAGTTTAATCCATTAACATTCAATTTTATTACATTCAAGGAATTACTTACATTAACTATATTTTCTTTTGGTTCATGTATGTCATATGTTGTTTTTATTTCTCTTTTCATTTTTTTAGTTGTTCTTAAATTCCCCTCCAACTCTCTCTCTCCTGTTTTTCCATTTGACCTAAATAACTCCCTTTAGTATTTCTTGAAGGGCAGGTTTCTTATTTTCATACTCACTTAATTTCTGTTTTTCTGTGAATATTTTGAACTTGCCTTCATTTTTGAATTCCAGCTTTGCTGGATAGAAAATTCTTGGCTTTAATGTTTTCTTTTAGCACCTTAACCATGTCATACCACTGCCTTCTTGCCTCCATGGTTTCAGCAGAAAAATCAGCACTTAGTTTATCGAGCTTCCCTTGTATGTGATGGATCTCTTTTCTCTTGCTGCTTTCAGTATTCTCTTTTTTTGCTGAGCATTGGACAGTTTGACAAGTATATGTCTTGGTGTAAACCTGTTATGATTTATACTGTTTTGTGTGTGCTGCACTTCCTGGACATGTATGTCCATGTCCCTCAATAAGGTTGGGAAGTTTTCAGCCATTATTTCCTCCAACATTCCTTTTGTCCTCTTTCCTGCTCTTCTCCCTCTGGATGCCTATAATGCATATGTTTGTGTGGTTCATGTTGTCATGTAAATCCCTAAGTCCCTGCTTCATTTTTTCTAGCTTTTTATCTATCTGTTCTACTATCTGTCTGATTTCAGATGTACTGTCTTCCACATCACTGATTCTTTCCTCTTTCTGTTCAAATCTGCTATTATGTGCTTTCAATGCACATTTGATTTCTTGGATAGTGCCATTCATCACCATCATATCCATTTTCTTTTTAAATATGTTTACAATTTCTTCAGTATGTTCTCCCTGTGTCTTCTTAATATCTTTAGTATCTACCTTCGCCTCATTAAGTTTATTCATGATATTTCTTTGGATATCTCTGATTAGTTGTTCCATGTTCTGCATCTCCTCCTGGTTTTTAGTTTGTTCATTGTACTGGGCCATGTCTTCTTGTTTGTTAGCATGACTTGTAATTTTTTGTTGCTGTCTAGGCATCTGTTATCTTCATGGGTTTATTCAGTTGATTAGCTGATTAGCTTCCCTTTTTACTCTGGGTTTTATTTTGTTGTTTTGTGTGTGGATGTTAATGTTTCACTTTGACACTTCATTCCTCTCATTCTATTTCCTTGCTTTTGTCTGTGTTACAATTTGTTGTTTTGGCTTCTTTGTCTCCCTGTTTTTCACTCTCCTGGGAGGTATGAAGCAATGCCCTGGTGTCTTTTACCTCAAAGCAGGTCCTCAAGGTAACCTTTGGCTGTTTCTCCATTGTTTTCATGAGAGCTGAGACTTATCTGCCTAAACCGATGGCCATGTTCCCAAAATTCCCCTAAATATTATTTTAAATCATTGTGAAATAATGAATCTTTGATTGCAAAAGTGAGGTTTGGTGAGAAAGTATCAACTACATTTTAAAGATCATGTTCTTTATAGGCTTTCCAATAATTCGTTTAAGCCAATATGTAATATTTACACTCTGACAAATAAAAAAATAATTTTCTTTTCACAGCGAGAAAAGTTATTTGCATGTAATGTCAGATAAAATACATCTGTGCCACCAATTTTTTATTAATCACATTGTAATAATTGTGACATTATTGTTTCTTGGCAAATAGTAGTAAAAACATTCCTTTACTTTCATGTGTGAATAAGCATCTTGATAGTTGATTCTGACAAATATAAAGTTGAATGGTGACCAAAAATAAGAATTTCATAATATTACTGTTTTAGTCAGCCAAATGGATGCTGATGCAAAGTACCAGAAATCTTTTAGCTCTGATAAAGGGTATGTATTTGGGGTAGAAGCTTACATTCACAAGGCCCTAAAGAGTCCAACTCAAGGTGCCATAAGAGATACTTTCTTACCCAAAGTCGTTGGCCACATGTTGACGCAAGATGGCAGGTGATTTCTGTGAAGGTTCTGCCTTCCTTCTTCCACTTTACGCTCCATCGTCCCTGTTTCTTATGATCTAAGCTGTAGACTGGCATAAGGCTGGTTGGTCTCTCTCCCCAGGGCTTGTTTCTTTCTGAGCTCAGCTGCTTTACTGTCTTCACAAGACCAGCTGGAGGCCATCAGTCTCGTCTCTCTTCCCAGGGGTACTGCTGTGTATAATGAGCCTTCTCTCTTCACATATCTGCTTCACTGTGTTCTTTATTGAGTATCCATTTATATTTCCTACCAAGGGGATGGGTTCTCAACCCTGCACACCCTAATCTTAACATATTTTAATCAAAGGCATCTCAGCTGAATCTTATACAATCAAAAGGTATTATGCCCAGAGGAGCAGACCAGTTTACAAACATAATTATTATTTCTTTTTGGAATTCATCAACAATATTAAACTGCCACAATGATGTTTTTCTACAATCCTGATTTTCCTTTTGTACTTCTGCTTGCTTATTATATTCTTACAAAAGAAACTTATATTGTTGCATTTCTTTAAATTGTGTGCTCCAACAAAGATCTTAATATTCATTTTGTATTGATATTAAGTTAGATTCTGGTTCAAATAAATGTAGATCATTGTATGATATGACAATGGAAAGAAATTTGTGAGTACTTTAGGACACTCTCTACCAAAAGCAATAAGAAAGAGCACTTCTGTCAAGGGCTTAGAAAATACCTGAGTATTTTTTTTACATTAACCTAGCTTGTCAGACCAGAGTGAAAAAGCCAGAAACCACAAATGAATTTCATTTATGTTAATTAATATTTATACCTACAGTCCCAAGACAACAAACTTTCTTAATGAGATATTAGAGTTGAAGTACTCATTAATTATAGAAATTAGACTTGAACATGTTTTTTATAGTCCTTAAATGCCTCCAAATATCATTTTCTTGGATATGGGGGAAGGTGAGGGGAAATTTCTGTGAAACAGATAGTAAAAAGATAAAGACAGTGTTATTGGATTAGTAATAAAAGAAAAATTAAGACCAAAATAATATATCATTCATTTCCAAGATACTCTCTAGAGACACAGTATGTCAAACCATTCTAATTCTGCTTCCGTTATTTTCATCACATCAATGGGAAATGCTACTGGTATCCACTGAAAAAAGCTTAATACAAAATATAAGTTTTAGCATGCCCTACAGACCATGATTTTCCTTCCCAAATATGACTAATGGAAATTAGGAAATTATACTTAATCAATTTTTAGGAACTATTACTAAAGGAAAAATGTAAAGTGAATATCTTCTCTTCTATTGCACCAAAACTTTATTTTTTCTAGGAAAACAAAGAAAAATAAAAATAGTCTCATGTCAAATAACATAGACAAAAATTCTGATGACACATTTTATCTTAAATTTCTAGTTAATATTTCCATATATTTACATGTGTTAATAAATTCAAGAAGACATTTTAATATTTGGTTTATTTTTTATTTAGATCTTTTTTTAATTTCTTTTGAGAATATTTTATAATTTTCATTGTACATATCTTTCAACTCTTTTGTCAGATTTCTCTTTTAGCATTTCATCTTTGATGCCATTGCACTGATACTGCTTTTAATTCAACTTTAAATATTATATTGTTTCTTTGTATATAAATGATATACAATATAACAATATTATACTGTTTCATTGTATATAAATTAATTGTTGTACAATTAATTTTTGCATATTGATCTACCCTGCAACTTTGATAATTCCATTTATTAGTTCCAGTGGCATTATGAAGCTTTTATCAAATTTTCTACACAGCCAATCATGTCTCTATGAATAAAGATAGTTTTACTTCTTCCTTTCCAATTTAGATTCCTTCTATTTTTTTGTCTTTCATTGCTGCATTCACTAGGAATCTCCAATATAATGTTGAATAGAAATGGTGAGCATTCCTGATCTTAGAAAACATCCAGTCTTTCACCATTAATTATGAAGCTCACTTTAATTTTCCATAGATGCCTTCTATTTCCTTCTATTTCTACTTTTCTGAGTGTGACAGTTCTTTTATGAGTTCCAAAAAGAAAAAGATTAAATTTTTTTTAACTAATCCATTCCTGGAGCCCTTTTTAAAAATTGTAATGAAGGTTTAGATTACATAAATGATATATTGAATATATAGGGAATTCCCATATAGCCCATCCCCTCCCCTTCCCACACTTTTCCCCATTAACGTCTTTCATTAGTGTGGTAGATTTGCTACAATTGATGAACACATATTGAAGCATTGCTACTAACCATAGTCAATAGTTTACATTATAGTTTATACTTTGCACTGCACAGTTTTAGAGGTTTTGACAAAATGTTTAATGGCCTGTATTTGTCATTGCAATGCCATTCAGAACAATTCCAATGTCCCAAAAATGTCCTATGTTACCTTTCTTCTTCCCTCTCCCTCCCCTCAGAACATCTGGCAGCCACTGCCTTTATATCTATTTCACAAGTTCCTCCATTGCTAGAATAATAATGTCTACCTTAGTCCATAGTTGCATTCCCTCCTTATGTTTGTTCATTCCTCAATCTTGAGGATTTTAGGAAGGTGATGCCCACTCTCTTTCTGATTGAGAGGGGCTTAGATCAAAAGAGGCAGATGGAGGGAACTGTCTTGCTTGCAGTTGTAGATACTATCTGTTTTTTGTGATGGGCTTTGTCTATCATCATCCTTTCTTTGGTTGTCCTGGGCAAGTTAGATGAACTGGAGAGTAGATGTTGCAACTATGCTGAGATTCAGGGCCCAACTGACATATGAAGAGATGGAACATTTAAGTCTCACGTACATATATTTAATGAGTATTGTGTTAATTATGGGTTCAAATAAAAGGAGCAGAAGAGTCATGAATAGGAAAATTATAAGTGAGTAAAACTCTGTGTATTAGTCAGCCAAAGGGGTGCTAATGCAAAATACCAAAAATCTGTTGGCTTATATAAAGGATATTTATTTGGTAGAAGCTTACATTTACCAGGCCATAATGTATAAGTTACTTTCCTCACTAAAGTCTGTTGCCATGTGTTAGAGCAAGATGGCTGCTGACATCTGTGAGGATTCAGGCTTTCTGGGTTCCTCTCTTCCTGGGGCTTGCCCCTCTAAGGGCTCAGCTGCTCTGCTATCTCAACAAGGCCAGCTGTTGCCTATCAGACAAATGGCTTGTCTCTCTTTCTGGGGCCTTTGCCATGTCTAACTGAGCCTTCTCTCTGCTCCTCTGTGTGCTTACTTAAACCTTTGAATCCAATTGAATTTAATACACTGGAAGGGACAGACCAGTTTACAAACATAATCCAATATCTATTTTTGGAATTAATAAGCAATATCAAACTGCCACACTCTGTTACATTGGTAAACATATATTCCAAGGTAAGGCCCACTGACATGGTGGCAAATTCCTGAGATTGTCTGTTCTTCCTATAGTGGCTAGATGTCTCTAGAGCCCTCAGGAACACCCTTGCTTGATGCACTGTGTACTGTGGCAGTTAATGAGATCCTCCTGAGGCATGAATAAGCTAACCTCTCCAATGACTTCCGGCCTCTTTTTGAAATCTCTTAACCATAAAAACTATTTTGTAATTAATATTTCCCCCTTTCGGTCTAGGTCCTTCTCCAAATGCATAGCTAGTTGACACTTAGTAAAATCTCTAAGTACCAGGTAAGCTCATCCCCAGGAGTCAAGTCCCATGCAGAGGGAATAGGTAGTGATAGTGACTTTATATGCTGAGTTTGGCTTTCAGAGAGGCAACATTTGAGCATCAAGGAGGCTTTTAGGAAGTAACACTTAGGCAATATATAATACTAAGTTTCAATTTCACAAGTAATATTATATTTAAATGTATAACATAACTATCTGATGGTCACTGAAGAAGGTATTTAAGAGATATTAAAAATATATGTATTTTTTATTTCACATAAAATGTATTTGTATGTGGTTTTTACTTAGCTTCTTATTTTAAAGAAACTTCTGTTTTATGGATGGATTTCATAATCTAACTTTCCTTTATAAGAGAAACAGTTGATATTATTGGTTTACCTAAAATTTATTTATACAAGTGAGAAATCAAGCATTTTGTATGTAACTTAAAATAGTTAAGACCTGTTTTTCAGGCTAGTTTTTCAGGCTAGTTCATATAGAAATATACTGGGCTGAAGGAGGAAAATGAGATATTTAGAAATGATTTATATAAAAAAGAACAGAGAGTTTTTCATTGTTTTATATAAACACAATCATTTTATTTTTAAGAAAATGCCATTCTCTGCCCCATGTTCTTTAAGGCTTGCTTAACTTGGTGATTCCTTTTTCTATATAAAGAGATTCAAAAGGGGAACCACTGAGATATTGAGCACAGCTTCTTAAAGAGATTCTTACTCTTGCAGAAGTTTTAATGTATATGAAGATGCAGCTGCCATGAGAGAGGGAGACTAATAATATGTGGGAGGAAAAAGTGGAAAAGGCTTTTGACCTTTGACTGGTGGACAGAATTCTCAGAATGGTCTGAATGATATATGCATAGGAGAGAATAACTAATGTCAGGGTGACCCTGAGCATCACCACAGCTGAGAAAGATGCCATGAGTTCTAGAAATCTCATGTTTGTGCAAGAAAGCTGCAGAATTGGAGAAGAATCACAGATAACATGATCAATTATATTGGAAGTACAGAAATCCAACTGCAACAGCAGGATTATTGGTGGGAAGATTATCAGGAATTCTCCCAGCCAATGATAAGCAGAGTGCAGACCCTGCTGTTCGTGATGGTTGTGTAATGAATAGTCATAAGACATGGCAGACAGAAGGTTAAATTCTGTTACCCCCATAAAAATGAAAGAAAAAAAAAATAGCTGAGGCACACAGCCATTGTGAGAACTGTTTCTGTTCCTTGTCACAATGGTGATAAGGAATTTGGGAATGCACACAGAAGTGGATGATGTTTACAGGAATGAGAACTTCCAAAGGAAGAAATACATCGTGGTTTGGAGGTTAAGTTCTGAGGTGGTGAGGGTGATGATGATGTGGTTCCCACTCATTCTTAGTGTGTATGTAAGAATAAGAAATATAAAATGTTTTGCCTGCCAATTTGGATCATTTGTTAATCCCAGAAGAATAAACTCAGTTATTGATACATTATTTCTCATTATTATCTTTATTCTGGTATTTTTTGTTTGTTTGTTTGTTTCTGTAAAATAGGTGAAGAAATAAGAAAACTCTCACTCAATAAATGGTTAAAAAAAGTTTTTTAAAAACAATCTTCTTTTACTTGTAAGCAAAAATGACTTTCTGGTACATGGAAACAGTTCTTTTACCTTGTATTACAAATTATTTATTCTTGTATTTCTTTTTTGTTTCCTTACATATTTCAACATAAATCTCTGTCTCCTGAATGTTTCAATATATTCCCTGAAAAACAAAGAAAAAAAAGATTAAGATCTGTGAGATTAAAACTGTCTAAAATGAAGTTTTGTATTACAACAGAACTTTACCTGTTCTGTTACTATATACTTAGTGGCAAAGCACCAGGATGTGTATATCCATTGCAGGTGATGTGCCACACTAATGAAAGATGTTTATGTGAGATGTTATGGGAGGTATGGGAGGTGGAGATCATGGGAATCCCTATAATTTTTGTGTAACATTTATGTAATATAAGCATCTTTAAAAAATATATATATATATATATATAAATAACATTTAGGTAAGCAAATGCACATATATGCATGTATATTTATATATCATCCTACAAATATTGGTTTGTATTGTGAAAATTTTGAGTTTCACACACAGTAAAAAAAAAAGAAAAAAAGGATTTGGAGTTTCCAGGCCTAAAGAATTGCCTGAGTCTAGAAATGGAGGTTACATTATAGAATGGAATAGAAAAAGAAAAAAGCAAGTAACTCATTGATTTGAAATAATATAATAAACAAAATCTTAGAGTCAGAATCTAGAATATAGGTTACCAGGGGAGGTGGTAGGGATAGAGAATGGGAATTTAAAGCCTAAGTGTTTAGGGTTCCTTTTTGAAATGATGGAAAGGTTTTGGTAATGGATGGTGTTAATGGTACCACACCATTTTGAATGCAATTAACACCACTGAAATACATATCTGAATGTGATTAAAAGGGGAAATGTTAGATTGTATATATGGTAACAGAATAAATTTTTTTAAAAATCCAGGGAACTATATACTACACAGTGACTGCTATGTTAAAGAATGAACTCTAGTTAATAGTACAATTGTAAAAATAAACTGTCATCAATTGTAACAAATATTCCACACCAATGCAAGATGTTGGTGGCAGAGTGGTGTATTGGAACCCTGTATTTTATGCATGATTGTTATATAAACTCACAACTTCTCTAATAAAGAAAAAAATAAAAAAGCAAAAAAAATAAAAAAAAAATAAAAAAAGAAAATGAAGTTCTGAGAATTCCTTTCCCAATATACCTTGATCCTCAATGCTGTTTGAATTTTTGTTTGCTTTCCTCTCCATGTTTATTATTTTTCTATTTTGAATTAGCATTTATTTCCCTCCCCCCATTCAAACTTTCAGAATTGTGACAAAGCAGTTGGCCATTAGGTAGAGTGATCAGCTTGGTAGAGGTAAACAGAGATATTTAATGGCTAGAAGGTGTTTCTGCCTTATGTTTGAATATAAGACATTCTAATTTTAATTAATACTTTATTTTAGTGGTCTTTTGTAAGTTTTTAAATGTGCTCTTCTTGAATATATTTTATTTACATAGAGATATCTTCTCTCTGTTAGGAGAATGAGTAATTTTAGTTAAGTCCTAATTTTATTTTTGTGAACTGCGTGTGTTCTTACTAATTCTATTTCCAGAATGATGTACTACTCCTCCAGAATAATAACTCTTCTTTTCTCAAAGAGGTGACGATTGGAAATTGTTCAATAATCTAGGTAAGGTTTAGTTGAAGCAAAACCTGCTGTAGTTGTTGTTTTCATTTTTTTGCTCCTGATAGCTCCACTTAATCTATAAAGGAATTGCATTCTGTGTTGTTCATATTTAAAGTTATTTAACATAAAAGACGTAGATGTGCTGTAGTCCAAGGTCATACTTTAAAATACTTAGTGTCCAGAAATATTTCCTGAGTCTGCAATGTCTCATTTGGTGCCTGTATTCTTCAGAGGATTAATAGCTAACAAATTAGAATAATACATCCTCAAGATTTGCCAATTTATTATGTGAACCAACTTACTCAGATATTTTGCCTACAATATTCCCGGGAAGGAGGTATTGCAACTTTGCATGATTTACTCTCTTTGTGGTCATAAGAAATGCATAATTTTATTTTTTTGCCATTATATAATCAATGTTAACCTTCACTATCTACAAAATACACAGTTTTGCTTGAGCCACATCTGCTCCCTGATGTGTTTAATTTTATAATAAATATGACTGATTTAGTCCATATGTCATTTTTTAGTCTCCTTTAATTTGTTTAAACTTAAAAGTTTGAGGATTTTTCAAAAATCTATGCATCTTGTTCTGTTTCTGTCATATTATATTGGTAAGCAATAATCCAATATGTTGAAAATAAAGAATAAGTCCAAGTACTCCTCTACAATGCTTGCTAGAAGGACATATATATATACACATTTCCGTATATCCAACCAAATTTCTGTAAGAACAGTTGATTCTTCCATATTCTAACTATTTCCACTTAAGGAAGTATTATCCTGATTCTTGAAATGATGTAAAGTTGGTTGAAATGGAAGCTAATGTAATGTCTTTCCAAGTTTGAGGGGCAAGGTAATATGATTTGTTGTGCTGAAGTAACTTTATCTAGTAGAGCCTTAAATTTACATTCTAGATTTACAATGGGCTCACAGGGTTGATTAGTTGATTGAATAAACAAAAGGCACAGTGGAGATGGGTGTTCTTAAATCACCAATGGCAAAAGAATCGTCCAAATTATCACACAATTTAGAGTATATGTTTGTGGCCTGAATTCAGAGTAGAAGATACCAAAAACTTTACTTCTTCAAAATATTCAATACTAGGACCATATTTATCGGTCTTAAATTCCACAGCACTCAATTGAAATTTTTAAAATCAGATTCAACAGGTCAAGATAAGAAGTAAGCTCCATTTGTATTCCTGTCATTTCAATTGAAGAAATAAAATTTAAATTTCACCCTCTTTTGAATAGTATTCCAACCCACTTAACCACATTCTTTATGTCTCACATATCCCTGACCCAGGGCTTCCTCCTAGACCTTGACAAAATCCAAGGCATTCTAACTTTCCCTCCTGCCAAGACCAAAACTGTCATTGAATATATATATATATATAGCCTTGCTGGATATAGTAGTAATTAGTTTCCTACTTTTCTTTGATAAGTCAAGCCTTGCTTAAAGTGAAACAAATTAAGCCCCATATTTAAGATGAATTAAACAGTTAAGTAAGCTGCGGAGGAAGTCTGGGTTCAGAAGTTGCAGGGGGAATATAAATTTAATCTGGCCCAATCTTTCTATTGGGCCTGGGGGTTTGGGGTTACGGGCACAAGAAAGTGTTGCATAATAAGCCCTGTTTTGTGTGGTTTGTCCTGTGAAGTGGATTCCCAGGTTACTGTGGAGTTCTGAGGGAATTTCCCAATTAAAAATCGTTTTTTCTAGTGATACCTTTGTGAAGATAGGCATAGTAAACAAATCATTATTAAAGCATATTTATAGCCTTGAGATGTGGATAATTTAGTGAAGTCTAAATGTCATATTTCAAAAGATTTGGTAGTTAAAAAAAATTGGCCTTGAGAGCTATAAAAAGGTTTTCCTAGATTATGCTTAGGACAAATTAAATAATTATAGTATATTTTCTGTAGTCTGATAGTATGTTTTTAAACTTGTTCATAATTCTGAGATATTATAGAAACAAAAAAGTTTTTAACGTTCAATGGAGGAAAAATTTTAAAAATATCTCTTATATTAAGAAATTGCTAGATGCTATAGAGGTACGAAAGGTTTGAGCTAAAATCTGTTATGTCAAAACAGAATGAACTGACCTGAAAGGGGATATAGGAGAAGTTTATTGTGCTAATGTAATATTAATGCAAATCAGTGCCAAAAGAGCTTTCTGATCAAAATGCTAAGCTGGGGAATCAGCTTATAAGGCTGCTTGAGAGAAAGGGAGGGTATGGGGGAATGGGGAGGGTTAAGGGAGACATGATCTTCAAGGGGGACATTAACTATGTGAGCTGCAGGGGTGTTATGAGTTGCCTGTGTCATCATGTCTTGGGTCCTTGTCCATTAATCTGCAAATTGTCAAGATTGTGGCAGACTTGTTGGTATCAGCTAAATTTGTTTGTTATAGTCCTTCCTTTTTAGCAGGGACAGTGGTCTTTATTAGCCCTGCAAAGGATTATTGGTATGTCAGCCTGCTTCAGTTAGTTTTCATTTTTTCTTTGTAGTTCCCTAGATAAAACAGAAGCTTAAGCAAATCAAGATGTTTAGTAAAATTATTTACCATTTCAATTTCACAAATTAAAATTCCTTATCTTTCTTAGACAAATATAGAGGAAAGCACTGGCAAGCACAGGCAGATACAACTCCAAAAATGTAGGAGCAAATTCTATTATTATTCCTGTATCTGTAATAAGTCATTTTTTCTATAATTACTTTTAAATCCAACAATGCTATTTTAAAAAATTAGAAAAACACTGTTTGCTTTTATAAGTCTGCAATGAAATCATAGTTAAGCTCTAATAATAAACTTGTTCTCCCTACTTTACTCCAGAATACTGTATTGGAAATTATTTATAATATATTTCACTAGAAAACTGAAAATGGTAAAGTGAAGCAACTAATATTTCTGGAAACCATCCTTTAAAATGGCTATGTTTTCTGAGTTATCAATGTTCAGTAAAATAAAAGCATATGATTTTATTCTACTTGGGTAAGTTCTACTTAAATTAATAAAAATTTGCTGATAAACTAACATTCTATATATTAGATCTTTCTGATAATGAAAAATGCAAATTTCTTTTTAACACTATTAACTTAGCATTCTAACAAACTTTATTTTAAGAAAATTATGTATTGAAAAATGTTTGAAAACAGTTTAAGGATCCGTTCAGTAACTTAAGGTATGTAGATATGTAAATATGTAGGATGTACTTTTAAGGAAAAGGGGTATAGTTTTATCCTAAAATAAAGTAACTTTTTTGCAGAATAAGAAGGAGAAATGTGTGAAACAAAACCTAAATATTAAAAATCATAAAAAATTTTGTGGAAATGAATTTGTTTACCATTGTCAATGCTAAGATTTAATAAAATTATTTATAATAAATTTTAAAGCTTCCATTCAAAACAGTGTATTGATGCAAAAGTAAAGTTTATTTATCTCTCTGTTAAAATAATGAAATTTTCTGAGATTATTGGTCTGCTCTTAGTTGAGAGATTAAGAAAGGTTTCTCTTAACCATCTGAATATTCAGCCTAGAAAGCAAACTATGTAATATCAGTATAATATACCCATGAATGTTTATATTACTCTAACATCATTTATTGTTTTAGAAAATAATTTTTCTCACTTTTAATAAGCTAAGTCTTTTTCTTACAGTCATGTTTTCTCTTATTTGCCCTTTTATTGTCACTTGGTTCAAAAGGGAAGTGTGACAGTTTGAAGCTGGGTGGATGGGTGGACCACAGAACATCATGTTCTTAGACTTAATCTATTCTTATTATAGGTATATTATAGGGAACTTTTGATTAAATTACTTCAGTTAAGTGTCTTTGATTAGATTGTGTGATACGGGTGGGTCTTAATACTCTTACTGGTGCCCTTTATAAATAAATAAATATGGAAGGAGGGAGTTGTAGAAACAGAGATAAATACCCAAAAGCTGAGAGAGAAGGCCCTGGGAGCCTAAAGCTGAAATCAGTGTAACACCAAAGCTGAAAGGAGCCACTAAAGCCAGAAGCTGGAAGCAATGAGGGCCAAGGGAGAGGAAGAGACTATTATACACTGCCATGTCTCTAATTGCTCATAGCTGTATTTCTGGGAGAAAGCATCTCCTGAAGTGCCTTGATTTGGATACTTTCACAACCTCAAAACTGTAAGCTTGTAAGTTAATAATTCTCCCTTGTAAAAGCCAACCAATTTCTGGTATACTGCCTTGGAAGCCTTTAGCAAACTTAAATAGAAGTTGGTACCAGGAAAGTAGGGTGCTGCTATGCAAATATCAAAGATGTTAAAAGGGCTTTTAAAATGGGTAAGGGGAAGGTTCAGGAAAAATTGTGAGATGCTTGATAGTAAAGGCATAGATGGTTTTGAAGCGACTGTTGATGGAAATATGAACACTAAAGATACTTCTGATAAGGCCTTAGACAGAAATGATAAATGTGTCATTGCAAACTGGAAGGAAGGTGATCCTTGATTTAAAATGGCAGAGAACTTTGCAAAATGATGTTCTGATGTTAGATGGAAGGCAGAAATTCAAAGTGATCTTGAATATTTAACTGAAGGGATTTCCAAAGTAAATGTGGAAAGTGCGGTCTGGCTCCTCCTTGCAGCTTATAGCAAAATGCAAAAGGAAGGAGATAAGTTGAGAACTGAACTCCTGGGCACAATGAAAACAGGAATCAATGGTATAAAAAATTCTCACCTTCCAGAAAATGAGTCCTCAAAGAGTAGTGCCCCTTGTGGACTTAATTTAATGTGGAAATATTCCAACATTTTAGTACAAGTGAGGACTGGAAATATGGTTATGCAGGAAGAATCTGTGAAAAGTCTTAATTTCTGATGGCTAGGACTCATGTTCCCTGCATGTGAAACCAACAATGTTTTTGTGAAATCTGGATGAATGGAACCATTGCCAAACTAAACTAAAAGGGACAGAAAAGGGAAAGATTGAAGAAAAAGTGACTTCAAAGGCAGAACTGTGGAAACTGAAGTCTGGACTACAAACCTCTTCTTGATCCAAGAGAGGGAAACCACCCATGTGTGCAGAAAGGGTGAGTATTTCCCAGTACTTGAAAAAGGTGGGCCTTCTTCTTCATTGTTCAGAGAGAGTGTTATCACCCAAAGCTTCAGAGAGGGTGGAGCACAATCCCAGGGGACTGGAGAGAATTTGACCACCATCCCACTTTCCGAGGAGATTGAGACTGTGCCCTAGAGATTGGGAAGTGTCAAGCCATCACCCCAGTCATCTTGGAGGGTGGAGCCCTGCCTCATAAAAGGAAATATACTAATGATCCAAGCCCTTTATCTTGAAACTTGCAATTATGAAATTTATTTATCTAATGGTTAATTATAATTAATGCCTAAGAGTCACCCCCTGAAAACCTCCTTGTTGCTCAATGTAGTCTTTCACTTAAGCCAAACATTGCAAATAAATTCACTACCTCCACCCACATATGGAACATAACTCCTAGGGAGGAGCCTCCCTGACAACAAGGGGTTAATACCAAATTTTTACATCAATGCTTTCAGAAAAAGATCTTCATCAAAGGGGGGAAATGTTAAAAAGCATTCATTTTGGAGGTTATGCTTATGCAGGTCTCAGCCAGACAGAACTGACAGGAGATATCTGTCAATAGTGTGAAGTATCATATAATGGTCTCATGCAACCATGGAGATGCACAAATCCAAATTTTGCAGGGCAGGCTGCAAGCCAGGGACTCTGATGAAAGTCCTAGATAAGTTCCCCAGGAGCTGCTGTCTGTCTGAAGTAAAGATGGAAAATCTTACTTTTCCTTTTAAGACCTTCACCTCATTGGATGAAACATCACTCCCTGCTGACTGCAATCTCCTCACTTGATTGTAGATGTAATCATCCATAGATGCAATCAGCACACTGATGATTAATCCCATGGGATGTCCTTGTATTACAATTATCCCAGCTCTTGCTTGACCAAACAACTGGGCACCATTACTTGGCTGACTTGACACACTTACCTAACCATCACATTCAAGGATGGACTAAAACTATGGGCAAGTCAAATCCATTTTTGTGGGGCTGTCCTCTGTTCCTATAACCTTGTCTTCTGAACTTGTTTAACTGCAGGTAATATAACCTGAGCATGAGCAGAAAACAGACTCTTGTCTTTTAGGTGATCTTTGAGACAACAGGAACAAAAATTGGAAGTAGATAAAATGCTAGGGGTCCTTCAACAAAGAAAATCAGGTCCATGGCATATTTTACCATATGTGAACAGTTCTATAAACAACCAATCAGAATATGCTAACCTGAATCCCAATCGCTGTCCCCATCTCCCTTTGTTTCCATCCTATAAATCTCCCTTAGTTCTTAGATCAAAGAGAGAGATTTGAGCTTGCCTCCTGAATCATTGCCAGTTGACCTTACAACAAAACACTTTCTTTTCTCAAAATTCTGGTGTCATGGTATTGGCTTCTGGTGCATCAGGCAGTGAGCCCATTGCTTGGTAACAATAATAGTATTTGTATGATAGCCTTTATTGTCCAAAAACATTATTTAAAATTGTACATTTAGGGGATGTGTTATTAAATAAATATAAGTGGGGAGAGGCTTTAAAGTATAAACTTTTCAAAAGAAAATATATTGAGGTATACAGGATGAATAAAACTTTAGTTAACTCAATACAACTCATTTCTACCCTAAAATTTTTCCTGCATTTTTGCTCTCCAAAAGAGAGGAGGTGTGGGCTTTTTTGTGGATATACAGAGTCCCATTTCAAGAGGCAAAATAGTCTTGGGGATTTTAAAAAGGCCAAATATTCTTTGAAGTTATGGAAAACAAATAATACTAATATATTTAAACAATGATATATATCTCAAGTGAGCATAACATTTTCTGTGTTTTCAAAATTCTTAACAGAAACTGTTTTTATATCAATATTTTCAATAACGGTTTATAGGAGCATGCATATTTACAAAAAAGAAATCACTGCATCTTTTAAATTAAGATTGGTTAAGTTAATTACATATAAGAACTAATTAAATATTTTAATACATATTTTAATAATGGACCCATCAGAGATTAAAATCTGTCTTAAACCTATGAAATGCCATATCTGTTTGCTAATGATAAGACCCATACATTAGCATTTTAGCTTAAATTTATTCTTTGCAATTCTCTTCTGTGTCCATATACCCCACTACCCCCAAGGACTGAAGTAATGTTATTTATTAGGTAGTTTTTTGACATGCCCGAAAACCCAGGGGTACCAGTCCCACCAAAAAATTAAATAAAAAAAAAAGATTATTTAATATTGACCTTCATTTTACATATTGAGAAATAAAATTAAAATAAATAGATATATTTATAACTATAAAGAAGAAGCAGAATATATGTAAGTGGAAAAAATGAAGGGAGACATTTATCTATACCTATTGATAAGCTCCTTTCTGCTCCCTGTTACAATATATAAATATATATCTTCTATAGTAATAGAGAGTATAGTAAACAATGAAAAACCTTCAACACATAGTAAGGGCTTTTCCCTTGCTGGGGAAGTCATATACATGCTCAGCTGGTATCTCCCAGGCCTTCCTTACCCCCTCTTTTTTTGATCAAAGTTTCAATGTGTTTAGCTTCCACAGGACAGATGTTAGATCTAATGGAATAGCCTTATCATAGCTTGAACCCAAAACCTGGAACAAGCTGCATATTAAGGCAGGAATTCGGCATGAATGTTACGTGAAATATGCTTTTCTCTCAGTGGCAAGGCATCCTCTCCCTGGGATATACAAACTTATCTCTCAGGCAGCATAGATGTCTATTATCTCCAACTTCATCCACCATCCCTGACAAGCAGTTGTCCTACCCCAGGAATAGCCATAAAGGGATCTTTTCTCCTGCTCTTTTGGATCCTTTGTGTTGTGTCTAAGTAATAAAGTGGTCATTTGCTGAAAGTATCTGTTTTGCCTGAGCCTATTTCCCCACAATGCACCATATAGCAACTCACTCCACATCCCCAAAACAGATATGGTTTCTTTAAACTATTTCTCCAAAGCATTGATGTATTCCTCACACATCTCTTCTGTGAATGGTGTAAATAAAGTTATGTTAGTTCTCTGTGTGGAAAGAGCAAATATCTAAATATTGTAATAAGAGTTTCTATCTATTTATATTATGGGGGAGATAAAATTGATTTAGAAATCCACAAAGAATCTTAATGAAATACTCAGAATTAAAAGAAATTTCTTTTTCAAAAAATAGTGGACAAGGAAAGTTCAAGAAACTATGATAATAGATATATGATGTTGCAAATGAGAAAAAAACAAACAAAAAGTAAACATGTTCTTAATCTTAGTCCAATTCCTTTGGGTTTGAGCCCATTGTAAATAGGAGCTTTAAAGATGTTATATTTAGTTAAAGTGTGACTAACGGAATCAGAATGGATCATAATCCTGTTACTGGGGCTCTGAGAGAGAAAGAAACAAGGAGGAGCCTGAAGCAAGAAGCCAGCGGTCAACAGAACAGGAAGAGAAGAGAGAGGATATCACCACAGGACATGAGGCAAGAATACAAACTATGGAACACCAAGGATCACTGGCAGCCAGCCCAAGAATGTTACAGATTTTGGTATTATACATTTGATGGATGTAAGTTCTAACTTACATCTATTTTTGTTTGTTTGTTTTTTCACTGTTGCTAAGATACAAAGGAAAGAATCAGCTGTAAATTAGATGGTAATGAGATGAAACTTTCTCTTGGTGCCAGATTCCATTTCTTGTGGTCAAGAATATCCTGCTAGAGCCAACGAAGTAAGAACACCATCTTCAACCAGTTGGCTGGACCTGCACAGAATAAATCCTTGGCTGTACTCACTAAAACTTGCTTAATTAACATAGTAAAATCCCCACCCAAGGGTTCGAGTTAACTGCCCCTTTTTCTATCATGCAATGTATGTGCAAATATGATTTCCTGAACATATGAATCATACACTTATATAACTAGCTATGTGTGTTCAACGATATGCACAAAAGCTAATGCATTATCAAAGCAGATGCTAAATAGTAACTTAGCCATTTAAGCAAGAGTGAAACTGCAGCACAGGGAGTCACATCTGAGTTGTTTTAGGCTGACACTGGCTCCTTGTCTCTACAGACATAATAAATATGAGTTTTACCTAACTCTCATGTTGAAGTTTTCTTTTTGCCATCACTGGTTACCCAAAAAGGGCCTGCTTTGAGGTCTAACACATTGATTTTGTACTTCTACTGTCAAAACGGTGAGAAAAGAGATTCTCATTGTTTAAGCTAACTGATTGAATGGTATTTGTCATAGCAGCTGGGAAACTAAGACATATGTACAAAATTAAAATAAGAGTATACGTATTTGAAAATTTAAATATTTCTTCTAAATTTGGCTTCTTTATGGTGTTACATATTGTAACTAATTATATACAAAGAAGGGGAAAATAGTACTTGTAATCCTGGCTGTGCTACACTTTTAAAATAGATTTGGAATGATGTGTTCATGAGATGTACTTAGTGTTTGTTCTATAATGGAAGTATTCCTCAGGGACACACTTGATGAAACCATTTTTAATTTATAGGTTGAAGGATTATTGAGAAATAACTTTCAAAATAAAAAATCCTTTTAAAACCTGTGAGTTTGTAAGAAACCAAATAAATATCACATCTGTGTAGATCAAATTACTTTTCATAAACAAAAAGTTAATGGATGCGTCTTTGAGGAAGAAGTAGCCCTTGAATGTGCCATTTTATGCAGCCACTCATGGTTACTGGGACTGTTTCTTGTCTTTAGGAAGATAGGATTAGGTGACAGGTTTTTTCAAACTTCATTTTGCAATAATTTTAGTTAAGAGTTAAAAAAATAGTACATAGAGTTGCTGAGAACATTTCACTCAGCTTTCCTAAAGGCAAACTCTTATATAGCTAAATTAAAATGATCAAAACTAAGAAATTAACAAAATACAAACAATATTTTATAAGTAGAGATATTATTTGGATTTCCTCAGTTTTTCTATTAATGTCCTTTTATGAGAATAAAATCAGAAGCCCATATTGCATTTTGATATCTTGTTCCTTTGATTTCTCCTACCTGTGAAATTTACTGTATTTCCTTGTCTTTCATGAACTTGACATATTTGACGAATACTGGCTGGGAATTTTTTAGTACTGCATAATTTTCTTGGTTTAATATTTTCTCATGATTACATTGAGGTTTTGCATTTTGGGGCAGAATAGTAAGTGGGTGGTATGAGCCTTTTCTGTGCATTATATAAAGAAGGATATGATGCTGATATATCTTATACTTGGTGATAATAACTTTGATAACTTGGTAAAGCACTGTCTGACAGGTTCCTCTGTTGTAAGATTAGCTGTTTGAATTTATTAAATATTCTAGGAGTGATATTTTAAAACTGTGAAAATACCCTCTTTCTTAAACTTTCATTCACTAATTTTTAGCATTTTTCAGTAGCTCCTATAGCCACAATGATATTCTCATAATTATTTTATATTTCCCTCATGTGTTGAACCTTTATTAACTCTCATTTTTATGTGAGAGATATTCATTTTCTAAATTGTCGCTATTCACCCAATTATTTATTTATTATTGGATGCACAAATATTAATTTTATTCATATAGATTTTCTTTGGGGTAAAATCCAATACTGCATTATTTATTGTGCTGTTTAAATTTTTTCTAGTCTTAGCCTTTGGGAGGTATCTCTTGTTGGCTTTGGAGTCCTTTAAAAATGATCCTTACCTTTTTTTCTTCATCTTTTCTAGCTCTTCCTAGGGCCTCCCAAGGGCAGAGATAGGATATCATTATGTGTACCCTCAACTGTGTATACAAACATCTATGTTCATTTCTGTATCAATCTAATAAATACATATTTTGAAAAACATTTTTTGGTGGTGATACTTTAATCTCCAATCTTACAAATATAGTTCATTTTAGCATACATTTGGCTTTCCTTATCAAAATTTATTATAACTTAGTAAATTTAAATACATATATGAGTAAATATAGAATAATTTCAGAAATGGTAATATATATATATACTTACAAGAACAAATTTACCACCCAAAATAGAGTGTTTGTCATTTTTTTCCTTTAACCTCAGAGTTTCCAATCAAAATGTTATTTTCCAAAATCACTCAGGTCAATGCCTTTCTTACAAATGCCATCCAGCATCCTGCTTTATTCTTTTTTAATTCACATTAAGTAAAAGTCACTATGCGTGGTATTGAAATATCCATAGGCATGTATCCACCCTCACAGTACAGCAAAGGATTTTGCATCACCTCAAAAAGTTCCTCAGGTTAAATAGAATTAAACAATGGACAGCCTTTGGGTCTGGCTTCTTTCACTTAACAAAATGCACTTATATTTCACCCATGCTGATTTGTGAATCAATAATCTGTACCTTTTCATTTTTGAGTAATATTCCATTATATGGATGCACTACATTTTATCCATTCATTTATTAAGCAACATCTGAATTGTCTACAATTTTTATGATTATGAATAAAGATGCCACAGGCAATAGCATCGATGTTTTTATGAATATGAGTTTTCAATTCAGATAATTAGAATTCTTGGGAATGTAAAGGCTGGGTTGCATAAAAAGTATGTATTTATCATTATAAGAAACTGCTTTCCAAAGTGGCTATTTTGCAACACCTTAATTCATAATAACATCTTCACAGGTTCTATTTACAAATAGTTTATGCACTGAGACAAATAATTTTTCCTAATTGTTTGATGAGAACTACTATTTAGCTTTTGATGGGTGTCTAGATGGAGAATTCTCAAGGATTCTTAATGAGTAAATTACAGCAGATTTAAAAAATACTATTCACATCTATGTGACTTCAAAAAAGTCAAGCTTTAGGGGGCTCCTGAGTGCTCTAGAGACATGTAGACACTATAGGCAGGGCTGACAATCTCAGAAATTTGATACCCTCTCTGTGGGCCTTATCTTGAAATATGTGTTCACCAGTGTAACAAAATTCGACTCATTTATAACTTCCCTATACATGGCTCTTCTGCACCTTTTATTTGAACCTATAATTGGCATTATACTTGCTAAATATATGTACCAGAGATTTAAATCTTTGGTCTGTTCATATGCCGGCTAAGCCCTGAATCTTACCAGAGTTGCAACACCGACTTTCCAGTTCATTGAACTGTTTTAAAGACTACTGATTTTCCTTCCCTGTTTCTTTCCAGCACATATCATTCTAAGGCTTTGTAAGCATGTCCAAGAGTGGAGCAGAAACTGCTGATTTGGTCACAAAAATTCCCTCTTGGATGAGCAGCAATTTTCCTTTATGGAAAAGAAACAGCAATTTTATTTTCTTCTCTTTCTTTTTAGTATCAAAATAGGGCTAAATGGAATTTTTAAGTCTCATTTTTGGCTGGATGATTAAAATCTTTTGTTTTTCCAAATATCTTAGTCTCTTAAAATCTATTCAATGTAGAGGAAAAACAAAAATCTTACTGAAGTGTGCTTTCTCCACGCTCTTCTCCATTCTCTCAACATAAAGTCAAAGCAAAAATAGAGCACCTTAGAAATTTCAATATTGAATTTTCTTAGACTATTAAAGCTTACTAGGAGTCAAAAAGCTTTATATAAACCAGTAGTCCCTGGATATATTTGTTAGCTCAGTAGAAACCATAATCTAACAGATTACGTGTATTCAAAAGCCCATTTTTTAAATAGGTCCTAGTTTTCTAGATTGTATTTTTATGTTTGGTGTATGTTTCCCCCAATCCACCCTATTATTATTATTATTACTATTATTATTTTTTTATATCATTCATACATGAACATACATAAACAAAAGTGTATAGTAAAAGTTGTGCACTTACAAAGCAAACATGCATAACATCATACAGGGTTCCCATCCATTAAGCCACCACCAACACCTTGCATTGTTGTGAGACATTTGCTACAAATTATGAAAGAATGTCATCAAAATCTTACTACTAACTATAGTCCATATCTTACATTTCATTTAATTTTTCCCCAACCCACCCTATTACTTTTTTTTAATATATTTTTTCTTACAAAACTTCTGAAATTACAAAACTATCAAGCTCATGTGCAGAATTGCCATACATCACCCCTCCGTCAACACACCACAGAGTGGTGGAATGTTGGTTACAGATTGTGAGATAATATCATCAAACTATTACCACTAACCATGGTCCATAGTGTACATTTGGCATGCTTTTTCCATACTCCCCCATTATCAACACAGTACATCTTTGGCATAGATGCATGAATATTACAATTTTGCTGTTAACCACAGTCCATAGGACACACCAGTTGTATTTTTCCCATGCTTCTCCACATTCCCACCACCCTGCAATAGTGACCTACATCAGCTCTAGCTCAGAAAAGGACACTCTTGCATCTGTGCCATAAACCAAAATTCTCATTCACCTCTGGGTTCACTGTGTTAGTCAGTCCCTAGATTATTCTCTACCTTTCTTTCAATTGACATTTACAACCTTAGACTACCCTTTCAAGTCACATTCACATTTATGAACAAGCTGCTCACTTCAATGTGCTACCATCAACTATATACATTTCCACACTTTCACAGTAAAGTTAATTCAAACTTCTATATACATTAAGTATCAATAGTCCTTCTCAGCCATTCTCTTATCTCCTTTAAGAATCCACCACCTACCACCAGGTCTTGAAGAAGTATTCATTCATTTTCTTCTAGAAACTTTATGGTTCTGATTTTTATATTTAGGTATTTGATCCATTTTGAGTTAATTTTTGTATAAGGTGTGAGATAGGGGTCGTCTTTCTTTCCTTTGGCTGTGGATATCCACTTCTCCCAGCACCATTTTTTGAATGAACTGGTCTTCCCTAGCTGGGTGGGTTTGATAAGTTTACAAAACATCACTTGACCATAGATGTGAGGGTCTGTTTCTGAACCATCAATTCAGTTCCCTTGGTCTATGTGTTTGTTTTTATGCCAGTACCATGCAGCTTTTACCACTGTAGATAAGTAATATGATTTTAAGTCCAGAAGTGAGAGACCTCAACTTCGGTTTTCCTTTTTAAGATGTTTCTGGCTATTCAAGAACCCTTACCCTTCCAAATAATTTTGATAATTGTGTTTTCCCTTTGTTTAAAAAATGTTGGTGTTATTATTATCGGGATTTCACTGAAACTGTATATCAATATGGGTAGAATTGACATCCTAATGATATCTTCCAATCCATGAGCATGGAATATTCTTCCAGTTATTTAGTTCTTTTTTAAATTTCTTTTAACAATGCATTGTAGTTTTCTGAGCACAAGTGCTTTACATCCTTGGTTAAGTTTATTCCTAAATATTTGATTCTTTTAGTTGTTATTGTAAATGGAGTTTTTCTTGACTTGCTCCTCAGACTGTGCATTACTACTGTCTTTTAAAGTCTATTATATCTGATAAATATATAGTCACTCTGACTTTATTTTGGTTACTGCATGTGTGGAATATCTTTGTCCAGCCTTTCACTTTCAATGTATTCGTATATTTGGGTGTAAGGTGAGTTCTTGTAGACAGTATATAGATTGCTCATTTTAAATTTTGTCAAATTCTATAAAAGTGTACAGAACAAAATGTAAACCATAATGTAAACTATTGACAATGGTTAGTAGTAATGCTTCAATATTTGTTCATCAATTGTTACAAGTGTACCATCCACATATAAAATGTTATAAGAAGGGGAAATGGAAAGAGGGAGAGAGGATTGGGTATATGGGAATCCCCTATATTTTCTCCGTGACTTTTATATAACCTAAAACTTCTTTGAATGCAAAGTGAAAAAACAAGATACTGGGAGAACATATGGAAGAAAATGTCACTGGACATAAAACACAACAGATCTTAAAGTGAAGAAAGATACAATGAATAAATTTTTTAAAATAATTTTACTGTTTTTAATTTTTAAAAAATTTTATTTGGTATTTTATTTACTATTTATCATTATTACTATTTCAAGTTCTTATTAAATTTTTTAGCTTAGTTTTTGGCTTTGTTTTTGGGAGGTTTTGGATTGCAAAAGAGTCACAACTGTGTCAGGGGAGGATCACTGCTGCATGGTGTCAGTGATGGGAGGAGGTATGGGGAGGGGTGTACCTGGGGCATGCATCTAAGGCATATGTATATGTTCAAGTGTTATTTGGGCATTGTCTCAGGGATGAAGACCAACGCAATAACTGAAAGAATAATGAATCCAATCCTGGGGAGTCCTGCTCCATTCTCTAATAGATTTGTAAAAATTCCTTGAGTATATGGGCAGTGCCTAGTGAAGGAGGACAGACCATTATACAAGGACTTGATATTGATTATTGTACTCATAAAGCTTTTCTTTTTAAATTGAAACCTAGCTTAGTATTATATATTGCCTAAGAGTTACCTCCTGAAGGCCTCCTTATTGCTCAAATGTGGCCTCTCTCTAAGCCAATCTCAGCACATAAATGTACTATCTTCACTATAGCATGGGGCATGACTCACGGGGATGAGCCTCCCTAGCACTGAGGAATTATTACTAGGCACTGACTAGCAATACATCTAGAAAAAGACCTTGACCAATGGGGGAAATATTAAATGCAAATGGGTTTTTGTGGCTAAGAGATTTTACAGTAAGTTGGGAAGTCATCCCAGAGGTTATGCTTATGCTTTTGTTACCAGGATCTCATTGCCACAGTAAACAGTGCCTCAAACTGTTGGGCTCTTGAGGACTCTAGAGATGTCTAGACACTATAGGCAAGCAGACAATGTCAGAAATTCAACACTATGTAATGGGCCTTACTTTGGTATATATGCTCCCCAATGTAACAAAGTTAGACTCATTTATATTTTCCCTACACATGACTTTTCCGCCTCCTTTATTTGAACATATAATGAGCAATATACTTGTTAATTATATGTCCCAGACACTTAAATCTTCAATCTGTTCATAGGCCAGTTGAGCCCTGAGTCTCAGCCAAGTTGCAACATCTACTCTCCATTTCATTGTACTCACCCACGTCAACTAAGAAAAGGATGATGATGGACAACGCCCATACGAAAACACAAAGAGTATCTACCACTGCAAACAAGACAGTTCCATCCATCTGCCCCATGGAATCTAAGGCCCCTCTCAATCAGAACAGAGTGGGCATCACCATCCCAAAGTCCTCAAGATTGGGGAATGAACAATGGACTAAAGTAGACTTATTATCATTCTATTATAGATAGTATTATTCTAGCAGTGGAAGAACATGTATGATTGATATGAAGGCAGTGACAGCCAGAGATTATGAGTGGATGAAGAGGGAAGAATAAGTATTGTGTGGGGGCATTTTGGGGACATTGAAATTATCCTTCATGATATTTCAATGATGGATACAGGCCATTATACATTTTGTCAAAATCTATAAAATTCTGTGGGGCAAAGTGTAAACTATAATGTAAATACTCCGTAGTTAGTAGCAATGCTTCAATATGTGTTCATCAATTGTAACAAATGTACCACACACATTAATGAAGGGTTTTTTTAATGCAGGAAAGTATGGGAGGGGCAGGATTTGGGTATATGGGAATCCTTTATATTTTTGATGTAACATTTTTATAATCTAAATCTTCCTATAAAAAAAAACATATTAGTTTCATCAATGAGGGAGATTCTTTAAAACTTCAGATGGAGAAACAAAATGTGGATATTTACAAGTATTAAGTGCTTGAAATAGGCAGTTAATATGAGATTTAACATCATTTATGCCATGTTTGCCTACAGCTGCAGAAAGACAGCCTCAGCAGAGATCAGCGGCCATCTTGCTTCACCATGTCGCAGTCGACTTTGGTGAGTTGGCATCTCTACTGATGCCATAATTTGCACATTTCATGGCCCTGGAACTGTAAGATTTTACTCCAAATAAACACCCATTTTAAATGCCATCACATTTCTTCCTCACTTCAGCACCGTTTTGACAAACTAAAACAGAAATTGGCATTGAGTGATTGGTTTTGTGCTGCTGCAATGACCAGAAATGGTAGAATGGTTTTATAAATGGCTAAGGGGTGTTTTTTGGAGGAATTGTGAGGTGTTTGATAGAAAAGGACTAGACTGTTATGAAGAGTCTGTTGGTTGCTATGGACCCTAAAGTTATTTCCAGTGAGGACTTAGAAGGAAATGATGAAACTATTATTGGAAATTAGAGGAAAGGTGATCCTTGTTTAAAAATTGCAGAGAACTTGGCAAAATTGTCTCCTGATGTTAGATGGAAAGCAGAATTTGAAAAAGATCAGTTTGAATATTTAGCTGAAGAGGTTTCCAAAATAAATGAGGAAAATACAGCCTGACTTCTCCTTGCAACTTATAGTAATATGTTAGAGGAAAGAGATAAACTGATAACTGAATTGTTGGGAACAAAGAAACCAGTAACTTATTTAAGAAATTTCAAGCTTCTGGAAAACAAGCCCCCTGAGGATAGTGGCCCATGTGAATACTTAACTAAACTTGGAATTTATAAACCAGGATTGGAAATGCAGTTATCCAGGAAGGAGGTATGGAAAGTCTTACTGTATTTCTCCAGGTATTTGAACAGGTTGGATCTTCCAGCCTATTATTCAGTGAGAGTTTGTCCACCAGAAAGAGTGGAGTACATTCCCAGGTAGATGAGGAGAGTTAGGTCACCACTCCACTGACCTGTGGGGAGTAAGCCTGTTCCCCATAGATTAGGGAGAGTTAGGTCATCAACTCACTGCTCTGAGAGGGTATATCTGCTCACCATATCATAGGGAATGCTACCCAGATGCTTCAAGTTGGTGAACCAAAAGTATGGCCATTGGATAAGCTTTTAGAAAGGGTCCGCGATGATGAGGCCCTGATGATAAGAAGAAACCATCATTGTAAGGTTGACTCTCAGATTTTGAAATCTAATGATGTATGGCCTTCAGGTTTTTGGAACTGTTGGGGATGCATATCATGTGTTTCTTTCACCAATTCTCCTCATGAGTAATGCAAATGTTTATCCTGTGTATGTCCCTCCTTTTTATATTGGAAGATTTCTAATTTTTCTAACTTTCTTTGGTCTACAGCCAGAGGGGACCTTTGCCCCAAGATAACTGAATTCCTGTAATTGATTTTGTACTTAGGACTATTGCTGAAATGATTTAAGATTTTTGGAATATTGTTACATAATGAATGCATTTTGCATATGGAAAGGCATATCCTTTTAAGATTCAGAGAATGGAATATGGCAGTTTGAGAATATTTTTATGAATCCCAAAAAGATAAAGATTAAGTATGTAAACTGTTCATACTTTTATTGCATTAAATTGAGGTGAGGGGACTTTGATTAGATAACTTAATAAGAAAAATTTAGGGCTTTTGATTGGACTATATCAGTGAGATATGAGTCAGGTTGAGATTCTGCATCTGTGCTGGGTCTTTTAAAAATGGACATACAGGCAAACAGGATCAAGAAAAGTGAGTCCCCATGTTTAATTCTTCCATGTGAGAGAGATTTGGCCCACAGCTGAGCTGTAAAGAAGGAAGCCCACAAGAGGCTCAAGGATCTGAGGCCCAGAGAGAAGAGAGAAAGACAGAGAGAGAAGGCCTGGTAAGAGATAAGTCCTTTGCCAGGTTTGGCTACAGTTGCAGAAAGGCAGAGACATTAGTAGAGTTTGGTGGCCATTTTGCTTCACCACATGGCAGCAACACCTGGAACAACAGTAGCTGACTGTGGTGAGAAAGTATCTCTGCTGATGCTTCAATTTGGACATTTCATGGCCTTGGAACTGTAAACTTTTACCCTAAATAAATTGCCATTATGAAAATCAACATATTATTGGCATTTTTCTTTGGCAAAGTACCAGAAAAAAGATTATTAAATTACCGTAAGCATCAAGTGAAATTTGCTTTCACTAACCCTTCTGCACCTTTCTATATCCATTCAAGCTTTGTCCTATATATTTCCACCCTTATTTTATGAAAACCAGTCATCTTATCTTAGACAAAACACAGCCCCTTAAAGATGCTTTCACAAACCTTCTTTTCTTTCCATATCCATTTAAGTCTTGTCTTATATCTTTCATTCTGTTCTGTGAAAAACTAATCATTTCACTTTAGGCAAAATATTTTTAAAAGAGGTACACAATATTTTCATTAATTTAAAACTTACAATTTTATCCTCTAAAAATTTAACACACTAATTGTTAACTTATTAGCATCAGATAAACCTAGGGAGATTACACAAATAATATCAAACTGCCATACTCCACCCTCTGAATTTCAAAAAGGTATTACAATATTAAAAATAAACCTTTATTTCAGTTAGCAATGTTAAGTACAAAATCACATCACAATTATTTATAGAAATAGTTTGTCTTGGGGCAAAGTCCCCTGTGGCTGCAGACCTGTGAAACTTATAAAATAATTTATCTGCTTCCAATAAACAAAGGGACAAACATAGGATAAATATTTTCATTACTATAAGTAGAATTCGGAGGGAAACATGAGTCACAGGTCACCTACAGTTCCAAAAACCTGCAGGACATACTCCATTTGATTTAAAAATTTGATAATCATTCTTAAGATGATGGTTTCTTCTCTCTGGGACCTCATGGGGGCCCACCCTTTCCACAGGTTTTCCCATTGACCATTTCCTTGGTTCCACCTTCATCAAGAATCTGGGTGGTGACCAAGTTCTACACCTCACATGCCAAGAATATTGGGGTGATGTCCACTCATCCCCCAATCACTAGGTTTCAACCCATTAGTACAGCGAGGTGGCAGCAACAAATTATAATCTCTGTATTGCAAGCCCAACCCTCTCAGAACCGTGAGGTGTTCCCTAATTTACGGAGGACAGGCAAACCACTCTCAGAGCACTGGGTTTTTACCTAATTCTCCCCAACCTTTGGGGGAAGTGCTTCACCCTCTCTGTAACCTGGAGCAGCAAAACTCTCCCTGAAGAGTGGCTGGAACATTCACCCTCTTCAAATACCACGGAAAGGTCACCCTCTCTCTACACATGGGTGGGATTAATCTCTTGGCCCAAGGAAATGCCTTAATTCCAGACCTCAGCTTCCATGGTTTTCTTCTTAAAGCTTTTTCCCTTCTATCTTTCCCCTCCATGTCCCTTTCAGTCCAGACTGACAGTGTATTGGTTCATACAGCTGTCACGAAAAGCTTGCTGGTTTAGCATGTAGGACGCAGGGGTCCAAGCCATCAGAGAGTAAGACTTTCCACAAGTCTTTCCTGGATAATTGCATTTTCAATCCTGACTTTTACAAGTTCTAAATTTAATTAATTCCACAAAAGAGGCACTATCTTTTGGAGGACTGACTTCCGGAGGCTTCAAATTTCTGCAATCAGTTTCTGGTTTCTTTGTGCCAATAATTCAATTCTCAGTTTATCTCTTTTGTCTAGCATTTTACTGTACACTGCAAGGAGAAGCCAGCCACATTCTCTGAGTTTACTTTGGAAAGTTCTTCAGCTAAATGTCCAGGCTCACCATTTTCAAATTCTGCCTTCCATATAACATCAGGAGACAATCTTGCTAAGTTCTCTGCTACTTTAAAACATTGACTGCCTTTCCTCAAGTTTCCAATAATATATTCATCATTTCCTTCTAAGGCCTTATCAAAAGTCTCTTTAGTGTCCATATCACTAACAACAATCTCTTCAAAGCAATCTAGGGCTTTTCTATCAGCATCTCACAATTCCCAATAAATACCCCTTACCCATTTATAAAATCGTTCTAGCATTTTTGGTAATTGCAAAACCACGACCCCACTTCTCAGTACCAAATTCTGTATTAACCAAAGGGGTACTGATACAAAGTACCAAAATTCTGTTGGCTTTTATAAAGTTTATTTATTTGGTGTAAAAGTTTACTGTGACAAGGCCATGAAAAGTTCATCTTGAAGTACCATAAGAGGTGCTTTCTCACCAAGGTCATTTGCCTCATGATGAAGCAAGATTGAGGGTGATGTCTGTGAGCATTCTGCCTTCTTCTTTCCTCTTAAGGCCCCATGGACCCAGCGCCTTCTGGTCTCAGCTGTAGGCTGGAGGGCTTGTTTCTTTCTGGGCCTTCTCAGCTGCTTAGGGCTCTGGTCTCTTCAGCTGCAAACTATCAGGCAAATGGCTCATCTCTGTTCCTGGGGCCACAGGATCAAAAATGTCTCCTCTTCCATGTCTATGGAGCTCTCTCTTTCTTCCAGGTATCTTCTCCTGTGTGTTCTCTTAAATGAGTGTCTGTTTATATAGTCCACCAAGGGGGTGGGAACTCAACCCTGATCATGTCCTAATGTTGTGACTGAATCAAAGCCCTAATCTTTATTTAATTAAGTAAATGTAAAACCTTTGAATTTAATGCAATCAAAAGGTATCATGCTCAGATGATCAGACCAGTTTACAAACATAATTAATATCCCTTTTTGGAATTCATAAATAATATCAAACTTCAACACCTTTCATGGGACATAGTCAAGAGGCAGATGAATACTTTGAACATGATAAATTCATTCCAATGTACCAATCTCACCCATCTCTTAATTAAACACTCTACTTAATATTAAGGAATATTTGTTATTTCAGATTTTATTGTTATATACTACCCTTGAATCATCTGTTTATTAAACACCTGATAAATCCAGCAGAAATTATTCCCTAGTGAATCCAGAATTTCTGACAAATGCCCTCATATCAATACATTCAGCTCAATGTAACATCATGTTTCTTATCCGAACTTGTGTCAAAATCCATGTCAACACAATTTAGCATATTTCTGTTAAATTAACAAAATCTTCTAACACTTTTCAGGTGTAAGACTTTTCCTTTTAGGGGAGATTTTTTTATGTTTTCCATATTCCAAAAATACAGATTCTGATTTGGAGAAAATCTAGGAGTGGTAAATTTGTGAATAAGAAGGCAATTCCTTCAACTGAGGAATTTACAGGATTTCTAAAAATCTCATGGCTTCCTCATGAGAAACTGGGGTGTTTCTGTTGACAATGGAGGCTGGGTGTTCCTTTGGATGCAGGTACTTGGAGTCATCTGAAGATAACTTGATGTCCTCATACTAATTCTCAGATCCTCGCTCTTTCCCATCACCTGAATGTTCACATAAGATGTGTGAAGAGGTTATGATTTCAATTAATGTTAAAGTTCTGAAGCCTGTGGCATCAGCTGTTATGTCTGGATATTGGGTATGTCATCCCTGGAGTTATGAGTCAGTAGAGATGTTTATATAGCTAAAGATTTTGCTTTTTCTTTGTTTTGTTTTGTTTGGGGAATTCTCTGTCCACTCTTTTTAGGGAACGTTTGCAACACTAATGTTGCAATTTTTGTTGTTGTTTAAACTCTCTAATACATTTGGAAACAGCAAGCCCTCCATTATTCAAGTTTACTCAACCTTGCTTACATTAGCAATTTAATTCTAGGTGAGCTCTAACTTGCTAATGTATAATATGGACAACCAGTGTTTTATTTTCTAATGGAGTCCAGGCTGACTTCAGAACAAACTAGGTTAATTAATTTTTACCAGATTCTTATTAATTTGAGAGGCTGTTACCTGGATATACTTTTTATATTAATTGAAGTTGTGAAGAACAGAATACACTTCTAGCTAGTTAAAAGAAAGTCACTTAATATAGAGTAGTCAATTAAAGAATTATCAAGATAATTGAAAGCATATTTTAGGATGAGCTTCCTAGTATGATTCTCAAAACCATAACACAAAATTGAACCTCTATGGGAAAATCTTCTCAGGAAGTCAATAGGATTGCTAAAGATTTTAGTGTCACCTCTCTCTATTGTTACCTACACCATCAAAGTAGATGCTTTGTGCCTTCTTTTTCCCCACTCAACCAAGTTTAGAGTTCACATTTTTAATTAATATGTCTGGTTGGCAGAACCAAAATTCCATTGAAAATCCTGGCTTCAGGGGCATCTGAAAATATCTTCAAGTCTCTGTATACACATTGGCACACTTGAAGGAATGTGGAAGATGATAAATGAGTAAATAAATAATAAATATTATAAACTGTTTCCATAGCAGCAATATCCAAAAGAGAAATCTAAGCTTTTCACATTAATGAATTAATTTAAATTTTTATAATCCCCAATTTATGGATGAGGAAATTGAGAGGCTTTAGTTGTGATAAGAAGATATCACATAAAAAGCCATACAAGAAAGTTATTCTAATGACAATAATGTGCTGAGTAAGCTGAATTATTTTTATCTGAGTAAAGTTAGTCTTTTTAGTTTGCCAAAAAGCTGCTGATGAAAGTACCAGAAATGGATTGGCTTCTATAAAGGGGATTTATTTGGGGTAAAACCTTACAATTCCAGGGCTGTGAAATATCCAAATCAAGGCACCATCAGAGATGCTTTCTCACCACAGTCAGCTACTACTAATCCTGTTATGTGGTCATATGTTGAAACAAGATGGCTGCTGATCTCTGCTGAGGTCTCTGCCTTTCCATCCAGGCTCATTGTCTCTCAAAGCTCAGTTCTCAGAGCTCATCTTGAGCAACCAGGTATAGGGCTTGTCTCTTTCCAGGTCTCCTCTATCAGTCTTGACTACTCTGCTTTCTTCCCAAGTTCAGCTGTAAGCTATCACACATATGGTTCATCTCTCCCTGGGACTCAGCTCTTTGCTACACTTGGGTACTTCTCTCCTTGCAGCTCAACTGTGAGCAAAACTGTAGTCCTTTCTCTCATATTGCAGGATCAGATATGGTGACTCCCTTTTCCTGTGTCTGTGTCTCCATTTATATCAGACCCAGCAAGAGGGCGAGACTCAACCTGAGTCACACCTCATTGACCTAGTCCAGTTAAAAGGGCCCCACACTCACAGGAATGTATTAATTTCCTTTTGGAGTTCATAAAAGAACTTCAAACTGTCACAGTTAGTATAAGGATGGTTGTATATTATTAAATTACAGCAGGCATTGTTTAAGATAATAATGATATTTATGATGTATTAAGTACTTGAAAGGTGACAGGCATGTCTGTAAGCACTTTTAAAGCTTTAATAAGTCTTAATAAATACTCACAACTTCCCTCTAAAGTAATTAGTATTACTGTTCTTAAATTTAAAATGAGGAAAGTGACCACTTGAGAGTTTAGCTAGTTGGTCCAAGGTCACTTAGAA